>CAJQUN010000230.1:878436-957609 GCA_907163345.1 Haberlea rhodopensis | reverse complement strand
GGGCGTCAGTGGCCCAGACTTATTATTCCCTAAACGATAAATGGTTCCACTCCACGAGCATACATAAGAAATGATTGGTACATCCACTGGCTAATGTACATTAGGGCAAGGGGGCAAGCACCCCCACCCCTTGCCAGAAAAAAAACCCCTAATTTTTTAATTGCATTTTATTCTCTAAAAATTGTATTTTGTCCATCAAAAATTACGTTTTGTCCCCCCCTAAAATTTGTTTCTCTCCACTTTTTATTTCGATATTTTGTCCCCTTGGTAAGAATCATACGTTCGACCCTGGGTACTTCACTCCCAACAAAAATAAAAATATATATACTTTATACTCTCATATAAAAATAGCTTTTATTAGGCGGAAGAATATTTTAGGCCAATAACAAAGGTATTAGTGGTGATGATCCAGAAATTGTCTTCCCAAATTTAAATTTTGAAGCGAGGAAAAGCCTTGAAAGGTATTTGGCATGTCACATATTTTTTGTTAAATAATATTTAATTATTATTCATTTACTCACGTAAATGAATCATAACAATATTAGTAAAAGATAGATTATAAACCAATATTAATTACCCAAAACTACATAATTAATTAAACATGTAACATTTATCGACTATATATTAAGTTAGATGCTCCTACAATAATTATTTTTGGCTTATTTTGAGTGATTTTTTGCATATATAGTGAATTTATACCAGTATAATCTATGTTGCATGGATACGAATACGCGGATACGCTGATACGGGTACGCATGCATGAGATTTTCGAAATTTGTAGGATACGATACGTCCGGATACGGCAAATTTTATTAATTTATTTATATATATAAAAATATATAATTACTAATGTTATAAAATTTATTTATATATATATAAATATATAATTAATAATATTTGTAAGAAATCAAGTTTCAAGCATATAATCAACATTAAACACATTAAAAATCAGAATAAAGTTGCAAACTCACCAACTTCACGACAAATGGTAAAATATAATCAAGGACATCTAAAAATTTCAAGCATATAATCGACATAAACACATTAAAGTGGTTAGGAAATAGGGATTTAGTTCAATAATTTAATTTTAATTACAGTTTCAACCCTATTTTTTTTAAAAAATCCGAAAGTTCCCGTATCTAACCCGTGTCGGATACAGTCAGCGGCGTACCTTGACCGTATCCGAAATGTATCTGAAATAAAAACTATTTTTTTGTCCCAGATACGCCATGTGACGTATCCAATACGTATCAGTGCCGTATCCGCGCGTATCCATATCCCAGAAGTATCGATACTTGACCGTGAAATTTTTTGAAGTATCGGTGCAACATAGAGTATAATAAGAATGATCTCATATGTAAACATTAAGAGTGCGTTTGGATCGACATATTTAAAATACAGGATTTTAATATTTATTTTAGTTGTCTACATGGTTTTAAAATAGGAATTTCATATTCATCAATTTTCAATTTAAATTATTATATTCACAATTATAAATGTTCAAATACAAATTAAATACATTTTTAAATGCCCTAAAAGAGATATTCTTGTAGTGCAATTTGTCTATGCCACATTCTGATATATATTTTCTTATTTATTAAAATACATTTCCATCTAATAATTGCGTAACATATTAAATTTCTAATAATAAAGTCTTAATCCCTTTATATGGTTTTTTTCTTACAATATCTCCTCTTTTAATGACAATATGATAAAATCAATGTTGATATTTTCAACATTGAGTGTATGTTTTCTTAAGCATAATTTGTTAACTCCTTTGGTTTTTTTTTGTGTTTCAAACTTCTGTATGTTTCTGAGGATTTTCAGTGCTCTGATCTAATAATATTTTTGCTTATCGAACAAAAAATGTTGACATTTTCAAATAATAAAATATATGCATAGGATCAATTTAGAACGCAGAAGGCATGTGTAATTTTACTAATTTGATTTTTTACATAATATTTTTCTAAACTTTTTTATTAATTTAGTTAATTAATAGAATAAAAAAATAAACAACTTATAATTACACGTATTAATTATATGGGTCAAGGAAATAATTATGAAAGAATGTGTGACGAAAGGAAATGTAGCTGGCATTACCATTTGTGTTGTTCCAAGTTCCACTACTCCATCCAGCAGAGGAATGCAAATCACTGTCTGACCAACATATAATTAATGTTAGATTTGTCTCCCGACTTGTAAATTAAATAACATAAAAAATATAGAAATCTTAATAAATTAAATATATATAAAACAGATAGAACTATTAATTTATATATAGTTTTTATGAGTAATTTTACCTGTATTTTAGCACTCTTACAGATCAGAATTGAGTTGGAATATGCAAAAGAAATAAGAGCATTCAGTTCCACAAAATAGTTAGCTATAGCTTATACGGGTTGAGTAGTTGCTATTCCCATGAGCAGAGCATTGTGGGGTAGGAACTTTGGACGAGAATATTCTCATTCAATGGGGGACAATCCAATCCAATGGTTGATCTGCTCCTATGGATGGGACAGCCTCAACCAAACCGCTTAAACTCGACTCTGAACTTAATGATCATATGATCGAATTGATTACCCGAATAAAAGAGTAAAAAATTAATGTAAATGACTTTGTTGAATTAAAATTTAAAAAATAAACAATGGGTGGTACCTTAGCTAGAATAGCTCTAGAAAAGGTTTTGGGGTCGACTTCATTTGCTCCTGAAAGCCATATATGCTGCCCATCTGAGTATGCTCTTCCCGGTAATCTTAGCATGTTAGAAAATGAATTCAGTGTCCAAGAACTTTGGGATTTTATATTGAATTGTTCCTAATTATCATGTTCTTCATTCATTGTATTTTGGATAAACAAAAGCGGCTTCGAGCATTTAGGAGATTAGCTATCTCGAATTCACTCGATTGGATCATGTGAACATATTTAATTCCTGTATTTAGTGTGATTCTTGCATTTTGTTGACACAACTACCAACTGCAATACAGAATTTAAGGACGAAAAACAGCACAAACTTTCACTGTCATGCCCCCTTAACTAGAGCACCATCCAATTATCACTTTCCCCTAATAAATATCACAACATTCCCAAATTAGAATATCGAATTTATACTTGAATTTAGTTTGGGACCACTTAATTATCGACAAGATATATACATGTACTGAATAAATTATCATTTCACAGTTAAAAAATATATAAAAAAAATTAGAATTTCAAGGATGAAACTTTTATTGCCCCTTGTAATATTCGAAAAAAAGGTTAATGAAGGCAGTGTTGAGCAAATATAAGATGTGATTTAGTTAATTGTATATATAATCTACGTAAAAATAAGCGGAAAGAAACATGCGAGGGGTTATAGTTGTATTTGGATGGATGGATTTCATTTTCGATAGTGGATTTGAAAATTTGAATTTGAAAATATCTTCAATACTTAGAAATTTGAAATACTTTGTTATTGTTAAAAAAAATGTCTTAAAAATTAAAGATGGTGGATTTGAAATCCATGGATTTTCGACATTAGCCAAATGATTTGAATTGATTTGTATTAAGGATCTGAAATCCAAATCTATCAAAGGGTTCCATCCAAATGGAGCCATAAGTTTTTTAGCAAGTTTTAAAGTTAAAGCGAATTTACACCTAATTTTCCAAATAGAATTTTTAACAACTTTTGGATTCAACAAAGAAAAAATATATTTTGCCCAAATTATTAAATAAAAATTTAGAATTTTTTTTTTAATTTTTTAAGGGAGAGGGTATGACTCAAACACGAGACATTTTATATTGGGAAATAGATGACAACCACTAGACTAAATTCCTTTATCGTCAAAAAAATTTTAGACATTGGGTGTACGATGCATGCATGTATAGTCTTGCTTGAATATTATTCAAGAATGATCCACTCCAACTAAAAAAAAGAAAATGGAGCCTCAACCATAAGTCCATGACATATGAATATCAGAAGGGGGTTAATGCAATACAGTAGAATATATTGACTAAAGAAATCATTCATAAAATATGAGTATATATTATATAGTTTTATTCAAAATTTAATTCTTACCCGACCTTCCGGAGGAAAAGAGAAAGAATACACATTAAATAGAAACCACTCGGGTTCCGTCAAGTCCTCCGGGGACAATGCGGTGGATGGCCGCCGTGACTGGTGATTTGTCTCACCTGCGGAGAGGGAATCGTACAGTTCTTTAAGCTGCTGACTTCTCTGCAGGGATGCCTCTTCCGTGCTCACTTCGGTTGGCTGCACTGTTTTCTTGTTTTAATTGCTCCGTTGTAATATCCATCACTCCATACTAGAATTCTCATCATTTTCCATTATTACAACAAAAATTATGAAAATATAAATGGTAACAATTTTCAGATTATTGTATGAGCCACATATTTACGTATATAGTTTAAGGTTTGTTTTCAGGTTCTTGCGCATGCACTTACCCTTGTTGTGGGCAGAGTTGCCAGAAAATACTGTATGTCCAGTGAACTGCTTCAACTGCAGCCTGCAGCATGCTTCGCCGCCGACTCTTTTGCGACGGCGCAGCCATAGTCAAATATGATGTGATCAGGATCGAGAGAAGCCAATTAATGGGCAATTACCAAGGAAATACAGATAATAGCCAGATTAGGGTTTTGATACATATGCTTAAGAAATATATATTATAAGATAATGTGAGATTATATTGACTGGTAGGTGCCAACACCGAATAGTATAGTTACAATTGTTTGTGGGATTGAGGTACCTAAATTTCGTCAGTTGTATGTATCCTCACTATGTAAATGTGCTTGTCTGGACAGTATATTATGGATGTTGGGTAGATACATACTCGATCAAAATCACATGCATGGCCTAAAAAAATTAAATAATCACCACCAAAATATTCAAATATTAATATAATGAATGTAAATTATTGAATATTTTTTTGAAAAAAATTAATATATAGTTATAGATACAACTCTTGCCTTCGCCAGTTCATACTTTAAAAGTCATTGTGTTACTTTGCTTGCTATTAGCCCAAAGATGTATACCCAGAAATTTATCCTGCAATCTTTAAACGACATTAGTAACGAATGACATCAATAAATTCAATAAGTGCAACAACGACTTCCGTTCATCATGGAGAGAGACAGAAAAAGTTCAAAGGAATTGACTTCAAAACATGGCAAGAAAAGATGATGTTTTACTTGACATACTTGAGTTTGGCAGATTCTTTAATGAAAATGCTCTTATTAGTGAGAATGGTGAAACCGACACCCAAAGAGGGTTGCAGTTGATGCATGGAATTAAAGTGATTTTCTGTGCAAAAACTACATTGTAAACGATCTTGACAGTATGCTTTACAACAGGTATTGTCAAGTGAAAACCGCAAAGGAATTATGGAAATCACTTGAAAGGAAGCATAGATTCGAGGATTCCGGCTTGAAGAAAATTTATAGTTGGGCGATTCCTGGATTTCAAGATGATTGATTCCAAGCCAGTAATGCACGACATACATGCCGAGGAAATGCGTCTGAATAACTCATCCAAGTGGCCGCGATGATTGAAAAAATTGCCTCGTGGAAGAATTTCAAGAACTAGCTCAAACACAAGCTAAATGAGACGAGTTTTGAAGATCTTGTGGTTCGTCTATGAATCGAGGAGGACAACAGAAATTCCAAAAGGAATACAGTAAAGCACCATATGGAAGAAAGGCTAACTTGATTGAATAAAATATTGGAACAAAAAGAAAAATTTGACTGTAAAACCTCCAAGGGTGGGAATGCTCAAAGGTTCAAAGGAAAGTGCTATAAATACTAAAAACTCAATCATCTGGCCAAGGATTGTTACAACAAAGTACAACGATCGAGGGAAGACGAAAGATCAAGTCAGTATAATGGAAAATGACAGATTATCAGATGGTTTATCTGATCTTATGCTTACCGCTTGATCAATATTTTTTATCTCAACAAGGATTGTTTTTATCAAACATAGTGTTTGAGGGAAAAAAGGTTATATAAAAAAGAGTCTTTTTTCCGGTTGAATGTATGGCGGTTATTCATCAATATTAGAAGCAATAAAATTTATGTTTTACTTATTTTATTGAGTTTTATGATATATGGCATGATCGATTGGTCCATGTAATTATAATTCACTATGCAAACTTATAGTGTTAAATTTATTACTTTATGTGAATGCTTAAAACACAAGTGTGAGACTTGTGTGGGGGATAATTTAACAAAACTATCATTTATTTTGTTGAAAGAAATAGACACTTCTAGAATTAATTCACATTGATATTTGTGATTTAAAGTTTGTGCAAACTAGAGATGCGGGAAAACATTTGTTGTTTTATCGATTATTGCACAATGTATTGTTATGACTATTTGCTACAAAGCAAAAAACAAGAACCATGAAAGTGTTTGAACACAAGAATGAGGTTGAACACCAATAAAGCAAATGAGTTTTGCAAATGAAAAATTGTGGATCGATATTGGTGCAACACACACCAAAATTAATTTGATTTTCTAAGCACTTTACGCTTTAGACTTTAATTTACAAGATATTTAGTCTTGAATTCGAGTTTTGTAAGTTTTGTATGCTGAAAGTGAATGGTGAATCGAATGCCAATTGGTCTGACTAGGCGTTGTTCTATCTCAAAATTGATTCCATTTGAATTTTCTAAGCATTATACGCTTAAAGCTCGACTTTGCAAGACATAAAAATTCGAAGTCGAGTTTTCTAAGTTTGTACGCTTAAAATGCAAGCCATAAATCAATTTCGAGAATTTTGTTCGAGTTTGTAAGCAAGCGTGCTTAAGTCAAGATTTTGCAAGATATACAAATCTTGGATTTTGATTTATAAAGTTTATAACGCTTAGAATTTGAAATTTGAAAGTTTGAAATGCTAGTGAAATGTTGATAAATTTGCGAATACATATAACTTGTGAATGATAACAATCTCATTGGTCAACCACACTCCAAGAACTGCACTTAGACAATGACGTAAATCCTTATGATTTGTGGAAAAAGACAAATGTCTTCCTACAAATACTTAAAAGTGTGGGGTGTCTGACTAAAGTAAGTCATAACAAGTGTGAAAATAATGAAATGAAACATTTGACAAAGCTATCTTGTCAAAACAAGTGTGACAAAAGTGACACACATGAAGCATATATAAGTATGTTTGTATGTTAATGAAATCTTGAATTGGATTTTAAGATTGCAATGCTTAGATTCTAAACTTAAGATATCATGATGTATTAGAATGATACAATGATATCATTTGGATATCTGAAACAAAATGACTATGTGTTAACCACTGAAAATGTTGTTGTATCATGAAAAAGAAATGTAGGGAAATTCTCTAAACAAAAAAAGTGTATAGTTCAATCCCACTGTGAAGTCAGAGTTATAACATTGGATAAACGGTGAATAAGCTGGATGGTTTCGAAGTTTTTGTTAAGTGAAAATTTCTTGTTGAGAAAATAATGTGCTTACAATTGAAATATATTGTGATAGCAAAACCGCTATAAGAAAGTTACAAATTAAGAATGGTAAGTCGCATACATTGAAGACATGATACCAGATGACAAAGTGATCTCTAGTAGCATAATCTTAATTAGTTATGTGAGAAAAGTCGTGGATCTACTTATGAAAGGTTAACCAAGAGATCATGTAATTGCCTATGAAGGGGAATGTGATTAAAAACCCCAAACCTAAAATCTTGTAGTGGATACTCAACCTAGTTGACTGGAGATCCCAAGATCTAGGTTCAAAAGTGACAATCAAATTATAAGATTGAAGAAACACCTTGGAGACTAATCTCCAACCCAGTCCTATTATATAAGAGATGTAACCTGCAAACGGATATGATGATAGGCAAAGACATTTAATGATTCATAGGACATATGAATAAATATGTTGGAGTATGGCGGGATATTCTTTTAGGAGACCACCTACGTGAGTGCGAAGTGTGACTGCTTCAAATGGAAAAATATTATAAAACCAAGCGTAGTCCAAGACCGTAATGCACACAACCGTGAGAACCAATACGAATGTTAGAATTATTATAGTGTATGTTTAATTGTCTTGGTTTACACCATCGACTAAATAGATGAAGACTATAAGTTCACTCTTAATTCAAGTAAACCCGATTTAATATCGCTACAAAAGGTTCAAAGCCGCAAGCTACATCTCCAGATGCTATAATAGTTCGCTAGAGGCACTCTTCATATAGCACATGCATTCATGCGTTACTTTAATTCATGTGGGGAATTGTTGAAAATATGCTTAGTGAATTGAAATTAAGCATAAATGAGACGAAAAAATCGAAACAAAATGAAAAATATGAAAATATGGAAAAAACGTTGATCCCGGTAGCAGGGGAGGCGCGTTCACGCCTCATGCCACCTATTCTATCTTGTTTGCCTGGGATGAAGGGTGGCGCTTTCACGCGTCCTTGGTGGCGTGAACACTCCACCTATTCTGTCTGGAGTATCAAGGTAGTAAGGGAGGAGCGTTCACGCCTCCCAAGTTGCGTGAACGCACATGTGTACGTTTTCTGATGTTTGCACCCTTTGACGTTTGTTGCGATTTTTCATGTATAGTTGCTATCAAAAATTGTATCTTAAGGACAAAGAGTTGAACTATTGTTTCGACATTCATCCTTAAAACTCATTGTGTTACTTTGTTTGCTATTAGCCCAAAGATACATACCTAGAAAATTTATCCTAAGCAGTTTCCCTCAGCCATGCCACTTGCAACCACCATTGTCAAATGCTGACTGCGCCAACTGCCTTGTTGTGGCCAAAGCAACCGTGACTAGCTGGTTGATTGTGGCATCAGATATGAAAACTAACCTATCTAACGTGTCAAAGTTTTAGAGATCGTTGCTCATAGTTTTCTCATTATTTTTTCCTTCTTCTGTGTACAGTTTTTATCGAAGTAGAAGTTGCTCCATGTTTGTCTTTTAACTTATGTTTTGATTCAGAACTTCGTCGAGATGAGCGAAGAAACCGAAAAAATCAAATTAGTTTGAGATTGAACTGTTCTCTTGTAATTGTGTCCGGATCACATTCTTCTTCATTGAAGGGAATCAATACGTGATAAGCACTTAATTAAGCACTCCATTATAAATGATGTAGAGATACATGCTTTATATGGATATCTCATTATTTGTTTTTGAGCAACTATTACAACGACGACACGGGAAAGAGGAGGGGGATGATGCTCGAACCCGAGATCTCGAGCTCCGAGCTGGTGCCAGCCACAAAGCCTTCCGCTCTCATAATTTAACACATCGTGAATATCATCAAATGTAATGGAAGATTTGTAATTATTTCAAACTGAATTTTTCAGAAACGTTAATTTGTAAGAACTACTTCATAATTGTCCAATCACTAGCTTCTTTGTTCTTGACTTTTGCTTTTGATCGTCTCCAACGAGCCAAAGCCGGCCATCTTTAACGAAATTAGAGCCGAAGCCGGCCATTTAAATAAAATCCTAGTTGGTATTATTCTCAAAATAATTTGTTTCAAATTCTTTGATAATGTGGATGATACTTTACATCTTGGATGCTAACAACAAATGCATAACTGTGTTCAAACAAAAAATTCATGCTGAAGTACAAGCAAATGCACACATATATACACATGATCCAAATTGCATGTGCCAAACGTATGAATCCCAAACCTCATATATATATACTAGTTATTTGGGCACCGCGCAAGGCGCGGTGCCAGTGAGCATCTATTCAGGTATATATGTCCAATAAAACGTCCAACACAAATTCAACAGACAGTTCAATAGAATAAAAAGATGTTTCATACATATTGAACACACATGATCATGTATATATAACACCAAATATGTTGGACCAAACAAAAGTCATCCTCAACAGATAGTTCAAAGAAACACAACAACAAATGTGAATTTTTTAATGCGAGACATTCTATAAGAAAGACAAAAAAAAAATTTCAAACAACAATAACAATAAGAGGAGGTAAATACAAGCCACCATTATGGGATTTGCAACAAAGATACGATATTTAACTAAAATATGCATACAAGGTGAAGGGCCTTATGCACACAAGCTCAAGAGCAAGTGATATAAATTAGCCAAGGATAATAATATTTTAATCAACATACCACAAAATCATAATAGAAATCCGATATAAAAACACTACTAAACATTCAAATAAGTAATGGCCTCCTCCATACATAGATTTGCTCAATGCTTGGATATTCAATCCTAGAAAGCATTATTAAATGTTTTTTATTCTCAAAAGAGTGGCAAACTCAACTTCTCAAGGCCTTGGTGATGAGAAGAAGCCTGTTAAACCCAAAAATGGTTTCATGTTGCAGAGCATAGGTCAAACAAAAGGATTGCCATCTAGTTTAGACAAAATGCAATCATATGGTTTAGGCAAATATCGATTATGCCCACACAAGAAGTGAATGAAAGAGAACCGGTGATTCAAACATGCAAGAATCTATTGTTGCATTTGTGACAACGGACAAGGCATGAAATCTAGTGGTATTTCTTTGGTTTTATAACCCTTCCTCTTGCTGACCTCCTCAACTTGCTAACATCCTCAGTAGCATCTAAATATAGAGAGAAAATGTGCATTCTTTAGGGAAGAAGCTATAAAATGGAATGACATCAATTACATGTGTGTGATGAGGTGGGGACAAATCACCTTCCGTAGGCAGCTCATGTCGCGCGAGTTTTCGGCAAACATTGAGGTCCTCCTCGGAGCTATCATCATCAAGCACCACACGCGTAGAAGATTTCCTTCTCGATGGTCTATTTTTGGTCGGGGTCCCTGCATGAAAGGTTTTTTCTGGTCACATAAACATTGATATTGCATAGATATGATTTTGATTGATAGAATACATAAAAGCCCTCATAAAAAGGGAAAACAATTTATGTAAATTGAGATGTCTGGGTACTGCGATTGGAATCCTTTTCTTCTACCTCCACGACAATAGGCACGTGAACTTGTCTATAATATGCATAACACAAACATATTCAAAAATATGTACAAACAGGTGAAAGCCACATATAAGGAATACAATTGTACGCCTGTTTTGAAAGAACCAGCGTCATTAAAAGCACATCTTGGATGAGAACATGAGATACCTTTTTCGATTTTTTCCCCGGTGGCAAGGCAAGCGTCCGAGTTGTCTGAATTTGTTTCCCCAAGAGCATGCCTTATGGTTGATTGTCGAGGCTTGTTTGGCCGAACGATATCTGCAAATGTAATAGTAGAATCTAAGTAAACTAATGTCTATCAATATATGATGAGCTCCTTTTTTGACATTCACGATAAAAAAGGTCGTCCAAAACCCGATAACCTGAAAGAGTAAGCAGCTCATCGAAGGAATCTCGGTCGCTTGAGTCAGAGGAATGCAAAGTGGTCTCGTCAAATGCATTTATGTCCCCTATAGTGTTGGTATTGTAATAAGATTGGTTATAATTCTATCATGTACACCCATGGCCAATCAAAGTTAACGTCATATAAATGTGTTCATAAGATTACTTGCCTGAATGAGCATCCTCCTTGGCCTGACCAATTTTAGCCTTGCCCATCCTCACGAGGCGCCTCTTCATTGAAACATAACCTATTTGTATCATAATGAATGCAAGATTAGGATACTGCATGCACTACATATTCCAGTGTAAATGTGATGTGTTTGAGCAGTAAATAAGCACTTGCATGATTAGCTGTACAAATACCTAATGAGGACCCAGATGCAACTGTGGACCACCTATTATGCAATGAGATAATTAGTCATGTTTTATGACTTGCCTAAACTTTGCTCACATTATTTTCTCGATTAATGTCCCACAATCAACGGCAAAAGGTGAATCGATCCTACTCATCATATTGGCACTCATTTGAGCTTGAGCTCAAGAAAAACTGAGAGCAAACATTCAACCTCTGCAAAAAAACATAACATTTTGAAATAATGCCTAATTTTTTTCTATTAATGTGTTTAATCTTAACTATACAATATCGATATTACTTACATATATAAAACCCACAGAGTTTTGTGACCTCAGACCTAAAAATTGATAAGGTTTGGCCCATGATTCAACCTTTGCATCTGAGTGTGGTCACAAAAATTGGAAACTCCTGAAGGCACACACCACCCTTGACATGCAAAGGACCACCATAACCATGAAAGAGCATCCCCAACCACATAACCATCAAAGAGCAGACCCAAACCAGGTACCACCATGTAGCAGATCCCATTGTACACATAATAAACACGGGCCAACAGGAGCCCTCATGCACAACCACTTGGACACACCACCCCCAAGTACACAAAGGGCACGAGAACGATACCTAGCCCAGAGGAACGACACATAGACGGACAAAAACAATCCAGACACGGGCACACGAGCACAAGTAATCCAAGACACAAGCCGCAGCAGAGAACAAAACCCGACCGAACAAAGCAAGCACATGACCATGAAGAAATAGTAGCAAAACACTTAACCTAAGGTCTAAAAAAAACCACCAAGAAAAGCAACACACTACAACCACATCTATTAGAGATGGCATGCATAAATAAATAAACAAAGATGGAAAATAAAGAAGCACAAAATTTTTCCTTGAAAATACAAGACCACAAAACAAAAGGTGGATTTGAGATGGCATGCATAAATAAAGATGAAAAACAAAGAAGCACAGCATTACAAAGATTATATAATGCATAAATAAATCTTCGGGTCATAAGATTGAGCTATGGTGCAGGGGCCCCTATTGAGAACCGAAGGATTTCATACGCAGCCATCTTCTTATACCAACCATGAAAGATTGACCTCACAACACATCTCCATATTTTTTATAATTTTAAAGTTATGACCCTGGATTTTGCCTGATATATCACACTACCCTTAAAACTGATATTTCTAGATGGTAAAGAAGAAATTGGAAAAGGAACAACAAACAATTTTGATTTCCGAAGCTCATATTTTTTAACAAATCATAAATTAAATTTGAATCATAAAAGGCAATATCCTCGCTCGCCGATGAATACACCGTGAACAAATATACGTTTAAATCACAATGATAAGTCTGGGTAGCTGAACAATGCTCACGCCTAAATCTTGTATCTAAAATTTCCAAGCACATCAACACATATTATAAGTTTTATAGCTTCCACAAACGCCATCTATCTTACCATCAACATCGGTTCTAAGGACACAGTAGAGAGGTTTGTATGAAATTTCAGCTTTCCGTGGTTTCCACGTGAATTAGCGATAACCTTGTCAACTCCATAGCACACGGCATAATTCGGCCAGAAGATTGAGCTACATAAAGTACCCGAAGATTTATTTATGCATACCCGATTAACCCGAAGATCCATTTATGCATGCCAGTTTCGTTCAGAAGATTGAGCTACATAAATCACCCGAGGATGAAAATAAAGACGAAGAATAAAGGAGCACATCATTACAAATCCACGTTATGTTTCTAATCGGGTAAATTAAAGTGGATCTGTAACCTTTGTCCCTTATATAATCATGCTACTTCATTAATTTTTTAAAACTGGAGGACGAAAATACCCTAAATTGTTCCTATCATTCATCATGATATTGCCAAAATCTTTCTACCAATCATCAAAATATCACCAAAAAGAAACTAAACTCTCCAAAATGCACAACAGATCGCAACAACATTCTTGATGGAATAATGAAGAAAGCGAAATGGTTGAGCCCGTTTGTGAATTAAGTGTCCTAACAAAAGAAAAAAGAAATCTCGAAATTGGTAAAGTTTATGCTCATAGTTTTAATTTAGTTGTTTTTTCTATAGACTTGCAATTTTTTATAAAGAAATATGAACACATGTAATGAAATGATAAATTCCATAAATGTTATTTAGATGTAACATGGATTATTTTCTATGCATCAGGGCATCACACGTTTGATTTGAACATGCGATGGTGTAACGGTGGAACCGATGCATAGAAGAATAATCAACGTAACTCCAATTTAAAAGCATGAAAGACTGGTGATGGGACGTGACATCTTTAAAATTAGGCTTCTATGGTTTAATAAATATGAATAATTAATATAGTTAATTAATTAGTTAGAATGGAATAACTTATTTTTCAGTTTTCAATTTGGATATAATCTTTAATTTTTTGCTTTTATTTCTATGTTTATATTCATCTTTTCCAGGTTTGAGATTATATTGATTTAAGAATTTACGTCAGTAAACTATTTCTTATCAGCTTATCTATATTATTATTATAAATATTGAGCATTTTATATAAATTATTATAAATGATTAATATTGAGCATCTTAATAAAAAAACAGCGTAAATAATATTTCAGTTTATTAATAATTAATGAATGAATAAAAGGGTGGTTGTATCCTAAAAAGAAAAGAAAGTGTTAATGATGAAATCGGCTAATGACAACAATACATTTTTTTTCTAAGATATGCATTGATGAATCGGGAAAAACATAAAGCAAATACATAACACATGGTACCCTAAAAATGGATGAAGGGAACACAAAAAAAATGAGAAAGTAGACGGGATACCTCCTGGCATTGGAAAAGAATCTTACCTTCACTGCCAGAAAGGGAAAGGAACAACTTTTGGATGTCGGTGAACGCTCCGAAGAAAATAAGCGGGCAACTCTTCTCCAGCAACCAAACTACAAGGGAAAAACAAAAAATATTTAAGGGTTATGAACACAACAAAAAAACATAGAGACAAGAAACGAAAATTCGGCAACACTAAAGAACCTAAAATCAAGACAGGCATGTACAAACCAAGAGATTAACAGTTGACACAAACCCCCCAGGATATGTATCACAAACATAGACCCCCCTATGGAAAAGCAGTCTGCAATAACAGAGTATATATGCTTTAACGGGAAGCTAGCCTTGTACCAATATCTGAATATCAGATAAACATGAACTTAAATAAACCAAAGGCAGAAGGCATGCCATCCGAAACACAAGAATACAACGCCAAAATCCCTTAAAGCGAAAATTCACAGGAAGCATGTACATAGCTTAAAGTAGAAAGGAGAGAAAATCTGACCCTAAATATCAGAACCACCACCAGTCTAAGCATGCAGGAAAACGAAAACCTCGTAAAAACGGTACCTTGGCTGGCGTGATATAAGAAAAGCAAAAAGCAATCAGGTAATATAAAGCAAACCATGGATAGAGAGACGACGAACGAAGCCATTGATGACCAACCTGCCGTGCTCTCTGCAATTTTTTTGTTCTCACCGAGCTAAAGAAAAGACAGAGAAAAGCAATGTCTTCGAAGGCAACATATATCGGAAAAAACAATACCCCAATGCAAAAAACAAAAACCCACAACGAAAAAACAACGAAGAGTTCCTAAATCCGCTGAGTAAAACCCATAAAATAAAAGGAACGCAAAGAAAACGCAGTTTACTTGACTGATTTCATGAAAGAGGCGATAGAAGACGGCGATCGATGACCGAAATTGCATGCTGAACCCCATCATCCTTCACCCTCTGCAAAAGAAACAAGAAAGAATGATAAAAGAGGAGAAGTAAAAGAGAGAGTGCAGAAGAAAGACCCAAAGAGGAAAAAAAAAAGGGCGGTTGAAAATAAGTCAAAATCAACAATTAATTGGCACATGAAACGATACATCGAAGAATGCAAATTGAAACAGTAATGAAAAGGAGAAAATAAATAAATAAGAAAAATTAGAAATGAACAGTAATAGTTGCTTTTTACTGTTCATAGGAACAGTAAAAATTGCTGGCTTATTATTATGTTCTAATACATCGAAGGACTAACTCGAATTTTTTTAAAACAATGATGCATATCTTACCATAAACTGAAAACAATAACATTTGAAGTTGTGCACATCAGCAATCGATTAAAACATATTTTTTTCCAAATCAGTTCAGGTCAAACCCGAGCTTCAATAAAAAAAAATTTATTTAACAAAAAAATTTGAAAAAAAAAATGTTTAAAAAAAAACATTTTATGAATAATAAATTAGTATTCATTACTATTCATTACAATATTAATGAATAGTAATTCTTGGTCTCTTTTATATATATACTAGTTTTTTTTGGGCACCGCACATTACCAGCATGTTGGTCAATTTTTTCTTGATTTGATCGAAAAATATAACAATTCAAATGACCGATTTTAACATTTTTTTAAAAAAAAACGACTATGCTATAATAATTGAATGGGAAAAAATAACCAAATGACAACTCTATCTTTTTAAAAAAAATTAATAATGTTCATCTTATGATATAAACTGAAAAAATAACATTTGAAGTTGCGTACATAAATCGATTAAGATATATTTTTTCCTAATCGGTTCAGGTCAAACACAAACATCAACAATATTTAAAAACAAAAAAAAAATTTATTAAAAAAAAATTGAAAAACGAAAGTTACAAAAAAAAAAATTGAAAAAAAAAATGAATAGTATAAAACAAAAAAAAAATTATTAAAAAAAAATTGAAAAACGAAAGTTACAAAAAAAAATGAATAGTACTTTACTATTCATTACAATAGTACTATTCATAAGTGTTTGACACTTATTATATAGTAATAATATATATATATAGTTAGTTAGTTAGTGGTCGTAGGATTTTTGGGAATGGGGGCAAAAAAAATTTAAAATAAAAAATTTAGGCAAAATAAAATTTTTAGAGACCAAAATATAATTTAAGGTGGGGCAAAATGTAATTTTTAAAGGGCAAAATTACAATTTTTTTAGGGTAAATTTGCAAAAAAAAAATTTGTAAGAAATATTTTTTCAGATAAAAAAACTTTTTTTGGGGCAAGGTGGGGCAAGTGTGGTGCCAACAAAAATTAGTATATATGTATATGCCATTCAATCTCGACATCATGCATTGTCGAATTTCACTACAATATTTACTCACACGCACACCCACAAAAGAACAATGCGTAATCCAGTTAAAAATTCTATGAAGATAATCACATTGACAATATGACTACTACTGGCAGCATCATTTTCTGAAGTGAAGAGTCGTCCAGACACCAATGTGCAATCCCTTATTTGCAACGTGGATTCGTATGCACGAAATGACCCTTTCGCGAACAGCGTGGCTTATGTTCTAGCTGATCTGATGAACCTTACGCCTTCCCAGCAAGGCTACAATTACTACACAGTCTCTCCTTTCAAACCCATTGCTTATGGACATGCAACTTGTAGTGTAAAGCTGGCTAATTCGGAGTGCGCCAATTGCTTGGTTGCTGCTCGAGGAGCTGTGTCCAGTGGCTGTGCCAATCGCATCGGTGGCCAAGTTACCATGGTTGATTGTAGCATGAGGTATGAGAACTACGGATTCGTATAGATTTGACATGACTCGTGTTGATGTCTCTGTCCTGGAACTCACCCCCGGAGACGGGGATTGTATTAAAATAATATGTTCTAAAGTTGTGTGTGTTGTTTGAGTCCGTGTTGTATTCCTTTTTCTTTTTCTGTATCTCTCTCCATATGAAGCTTTGTTGCGTGCATGGAATTAAATAGCTTGGGTATTGTATTGTATTATAATGTATTTCATTTCATTGACATTTGAATCATGTGGGCTGAGTATAAATTCAGAAGATTGGTGATCTTTATTTCCGATCTTGTATATACATACCAAGAGTGATCTTTTCTAATCGTATAAGTGTTGTGCCAGAATACCCAAAATAAAGTGTAAGCATTATATACATACAAGAACACGAATATTTACGTGATTCGCAATTGTCTACGTCCACGGGAGGCAAACACAATTTATTGAAATTTTCATACGATAATCACAAACTTTCCAGGATCATCTCACAATTGACATATACTGATACAGAAAGCTCAAAAGCTTGTTATATGAAGAGATTACAGATTTGATGGATGATTTTCAGCAATGATGGATGATGGGTTTATGTAGGCGTGAATGAAGCCTCTTTGGACAATTCCAAGTTCAATTCTCTTCCTCCTTTTTTTGAATTCAAAGCCACTTTTTCAATAGTGTTCAACAACCTCCATTGCTACAGGAATGATGGAAAATTAGCCACCTACCAAGAAGGAAGCCACCGGCCAACAATCTCAAAGGCGCAGGATACTCGAGAGATGTTGATCAAGTCCAAACAATGTTGGAACTTTATCCCTGTCACCACCTTTGTTAACATGTCTGCAGGATTATCTGCAGTCCCGATTTTTCTAAGTATAATATCTCATTCTTCTACTATTTCCCGAAGATTATTCGGCACCTCCTAAGCCAACTCTTTCATTCTTTATTTTCTACTATTTTATTTGTCTTATGGCTAGTGCGCTATTTGTGCCCGGGCAGAGTAAGCTGAGGGGACGGAAGAGCTAAACCTATCGATCTGGTCGAGGTGGGACTAACATCTATTAAAAAACCTCTTCTGATAGGACTAGGTGGCTCTCCTTCACTGAAGGAAGAGGAAGAAAGGTACGGGAATAAGTGGGAATCAGCGCTATGAAAAATAAAGCTCAGAAAGAACCGGTCTTTCAGGAAAGTGGTAGCAAACATCGATGTGTTTGGTGCGACTATGATGAACTTGGTTATTTGCCAGACATATGAAACTTTGACTGTCGCAAAAAATCTCTGTATTTTTCTGTCTGATACCCAATTCCTTTACCAAATTATGCAACCAGATGCCTTCCTTGAATGCTTATGTGATCGACATATACTCTGTCTCTGTAGTAGACAAAGCAACTGTGGACTGTAGCATGGATCTCCAACTCACTGGTCCTCCTACCATGTTAAACACATAACCAGTAGTTGATCGACGCTTATCAATATCACCAGCATAATCCGAATCGACGTATCCAACTAGACGATTGATCTCGTCTTTCTGAAATTTCAGATCAACATCCATGGTACCCTGAACATACCGTAGAATCCACTTTATTGCATGCCAATGTTCTTTACCAGGGTTGTGCATGTATCGACTCACCATGTTAACTGCATGATAAATGTCTTGTGCACACCATTGCATACATCAGAGCTCCAACATCATATGCATAAGGAATGCTATCCATTTGTCTTCTCTCGGCATCTGTAGTATGAGACATTGATGCACTCCGTTTGAAATGCGGAGCTAACGGAGTACATGTTTGGTATTCTTATCTATACCAAATCTCTGGAGTACATTATTCAGATACTGAGTCTGTGTCAGACAAACTGTGCCCTTGATTCTGTCTCTCTTGATCTCCATTCCAAGAATCTTCTTGGCCTCTCCAAGATCTTTCATCTCAAATTCTGAGTTGAGCTGAGCTTTTAGTTTATCAATCTCTATCTTTCTTTTAGATGGGATCAGCATATCATCAACATATAAGAGTAGATAGATAAATGTACCATCTTGGAGTTTCTTTAGGTAGACACAATGATCAAAAGGACTGCGTGTGTACCTCTTATTCTTCATAAAACCGTCAAACCATTTGTACCACTGTCTTGGTGACTGCTTGAGACCATAGAGTGACTTGTCGAGCTTACAAGCCCAACTTTCATTACCGGGAACTTTGAATCCATCAGGTTGAGCCATATAGATCTCATCATCCAAAGTTGCATGAAGGAATGCCGTTTTGACGTCAAGATGGGCTAGCTTGAGGTCAAATTGTGCAACCAAAGTAATAAGAGTCAAATAGACGAATGCTTGACAACAGGTGAGAAAACCTCATCATAGTCTATTCCTTCCTTCTACCTTTTTGCCACTAGTCTAGCTTTGTATTTGATATTATCTTTGCCTGATGCACCTTCTTTTTTTGCAAAGACCCATTTACAACCAATCTTTTTCTTTCCTTTAGGAAGAGGAACCAGCTTCCAAGTTTTATTCTGATAAAGTGATTTCATTCCTTCGTCCACCGCCGTCTTCCACATGGTCTTTCTGTACTATACATAGCTTCTTTGTAGTTGTATGGAATACCATCTTGATCAATTGGAAGAACAACGCTACCATATCAGTAAACCGAGCAGGTTTCTGGATAATTCTCTTTGGTTTACTGGTAGCAATAGAATCCGGTACCGATGCTGAATCTGGTACCTCCATTTAAACAGAGTCATCAATATGATCGTCACAGTCTTCTTCAGGATGATCATCAATCTGAACAGGTTGGTCTGGAGTTGTGGGAATTTCAAACTCCACCTGCAACTGAGAACTCGAATTTTGGTTCTCTATCTCTGACTTTGTCTGGTTCAGTATTACAGATTTGTCAAAGGTAACGTCTCAGCTCAACAATCTTCTTTGACTCATGGTTCCATAGATGGAATGCCTTAACTCCTTTACTAAAGCCCATGAAAACATTTTTCTCGGCTCTAGGTTCCAACTTTGATTTCTGACGTGAAAGTATGCGGGACACCCAAATATATGCAAAGAATCATAATCAGAAACGGGTCGTCCAGACCATACCTCCTTGGGAGTTTTTCCATCTAGTGCAGAAGTTGGTAGCCTGTTGATTATATAATAGGCATATGACAAGGCTTCAGCCCAGAATGCCTTGCTCAGTCCATATTGGGATAGCATGCAACTTTATCAATCAGAGTACGATTCATCCGTTCTGCTACACCAGTTTGTTGTGGCGTGCCTGGTACGGTAAAATGTCTGACCATCCATTATTTCTGGCAGGTTTCTTGAAATGGGTCTGACTTGTATTCTCCACCATTACCAGATCTGAGCCTCTTTATCTTTCTTCCGATCTGGTTTCGATCATCTTCTTCCAGTTGAAGAAGATGTCCAGAACTTCATCCTTGTGCTTCATAGTATACACCTAGACATATCTCGAGAAATCATCTATAAAAGTAACGAGCCAACGTTTACCTCCAATGAAGCATTCTGAGAAGGTCCCCAAACGTCGGTATGCACATAGTATAGTATCCCTTTGGTACGATGGATATCGGTACCAAACTTGACACGTGTCTGCTTGCCAAAGTCACAATGTTCACAGAAAGTTTCCCACGTTTGGCACCTTTCAAGACTCCTCGATTCACTAAGTTTTGCAGAGTCTTCTCACTGGTATGTCCCAAAAGCATATGCCAGAGTCGTGAAGTATCAGGTGAATCATCTCCGGTGCTAGTGGATACTGCAACTCTCCCAAAAAATGTTTGACCATCGAGAAAATATAGATTTCTTTTTCCACTACCTTTCATCGCTAAGAATGTACCTCGTACAACTTTCAAAATTCCGCCATCCATGGTTATTGTAGCCATTGGACTCGAAGACTCCAAGTGAGATTAGATTCTTTTTCAAATCAGGAACATATCTCACATGTGTAAGTTGTTTGATCGTATCGCCATGCATCTTCAAGCAAACTGTACTGATGCCTTTTGTCTGACGGGCATTATAATTGCCCATGAGGACAATTACACCATTTGATACGACCCTCGAGATTCAATGACACATGAGGATAGTATTTCAAACTCTTGTTTTGCCAAGGACTTAAAAATCAAGCAAAACACGTGGAATTGACAAATAAAACTATTTATTGACCCAACACAAAGAACAAAACGACTCAACTAACAAAATGAACCCCTACCCGTTGCTTATCCAAGCAAGAACCTCGGTATATGATTCGAACCTCGACCTGTTGTCTACAATTGAGACAAGAACCTTGGTATGTAAAATCGTACCTCGACCCATCGCTTAACACGAAGCAAGAAACAAAGGTTTCAACATGCACCTTGACCCACTACTTAGAAAAGTAGGAACCTCGGTATCAACATGACACACCTCGACCCACTACTTAGAAAAGTAGGAACCTCGGTATCAAACGACGAACGCCACAAGGAATACTCCTTGATAAGTTCCAAGAATGGGATCGCTTGGATCCATGAGAGAAAACTCTCCACAAGGCAAAGAGCCACTTTTTTTGAATGAATGTTGTTGTATATCTCCATTAAAATGATTAAATACAAGTATTTATAGGACCCATTGACTTTCCATGACCTAATGGGCTCATAACAAGCTCAATACAACATTTTTGTTTGCCCATCTAGCAATAATTCGAAAATAACATGATAAAAACTTAAATAAAAGCCTACTAATATATAATTCAATCCAAACTAGCACAATCACTAAATATGAATACAATGATGATCCAAAACATTATGTAGAATCCATGCTCTTGATTTTGGACTTGTATGTCTATTTGAAGCTCTTCATGATTCTCACATCACCATTGATTTCTTCGAAGTTTGAGAACCACTGATGATGTGGGCACATATGATAAGAACATCCAGAATCCAGAATCCATCTATCAGACGAATTGAATGGAGATGTTGAAACAGAGAATGTCGAGTCATCTTCATTGTTAGAATTTTCTTGTGCCACGTTCTCATTTTACTTATCCTTGTTAGGACAATCCTTCTTCCAGTGCCCTTTTTGATAACAATAGGCACATTCATCCTTTGCAGGACGTCTTCGTGTTGATTCTCCTCTGGACTTCGATCTGGATCTGCCTCGTCCTTTGACATATTTTATGTTGTTATTTCTCCCACTGGATACCATCAGTGCTTCAGATGTGGTATCTCTATGATCATGCTAGTCTTTCATCCGATATTCATTATTTACCAGCACATTGGAAATATCCATGAATATGACTTCGTCTTTGCCGTATAACAAAGTCATTGTCAGATGATCAAGATTCTGGTAGGGAATTCAATAACAGTAACGTCATATCTTCATCTTTAACTTCAACTTTCAGGTTTTGCAGATCGGCAATAATTTTGTTGAAATTATCAAGATGTTCTATCTTTGTCGTACATTTCTTATATTGAAAATGGAAAAGCTTATTTTTCAAATAGAGCCGGTTCTCTATGCTTTTCGTCATGCACTTGTCTGCGGAATTCTCTTTCATGACAAAGTACCTCTGCTCCTTTGATAAGCAGAGCCGGATCATCCCGCAAGCTTGCCTGTTGACATAGTTCCAGTCCTCAGGTGACATGTCCTTGGGCTTGGAGTCCAAGACTATATTAGATCCTTCACGGAATAAAAGATCTAACACTTCACTGCCACATGCCAAAGTTGTTGGTGCCGTCAAATTTTTTCACCTCGAACTTTGCATTTGATAGCATGGTTCGTCGTACTGAACCTCTAGTGGATGCTTCTTGATCCATCACTTCAATTTTTTGGGTAGCTTTTTAGCAAAAACAGATGCTAACATTGCGTCTGGAATGGTCAAAATCGTAGGGAAGTAATCCTGGATCGGCAAAAGTGGACGTAAAATGATAAAAAAAAACAGGCTATTTCAGTTTTAGACCGGTCTGGACTGGCTCGGCCGAACCGGCTGGTACAATACGGTTCACTTGGACCGCATGGGTCAGGACGGGTTTGGGCTGAGCCGGCAGGATCGGGCCGCTCGAGCTGGATGTGGGTCGGCAGGGCCGGTTCGAATTTGGGCTGTTGATCAGATCGGTTTGACCTGAATCAAATCTGAAAATGGATCTGTATCCTTTCTTCCCCAATTAAATCAGCCATGCACATACAGATAATTCAAAATTTCAAAAAAATTCAAAACTTTAAATTTATTTCCCGTTGACTCGGAAGTCGAAACTACAAACCGAAAATTGTTTCGGACTCCCATCGACGAGACGTATCTAGTGTTTTGGTCAAAAATAGATTTTGGACACTTTCAATTTTTAGGCATTTTCACGAACACATGGCTCTGATACCAATTGTTCTGCCAGAACACCCGAAAATAAAGTGTAAACATCATACACACACAACAAACACAAAATATTTACGTGGTTCGGCGCCTACGTCCCCAGGAGCAAACACATAATTTATTGATATATTCACGAGAATTATAGAAATATTCCCGGATCCACTCAAAGTTCATATTCAGAAGCTAAACAGATGAGGGATGAATTTGTGAGGAAGGAATTGAGGTGCTTATATAGGTGCAAAATCTAGGTAGAGGTTACCAAGATGCTTTTGAGCACTCCTCCATTTTTGACCAAAACTAAAACATGTTGCAACCATCATTTCTACAGAACAGAGCCACCAATTGTTTACAAACTCTCTAGGATAACCTCACAACCCACATATACTAGTACAGAAAGCTCAAAAGCTTGTTATATGAAGAGATTACATATTTGAGGGATGATTTTCAGAAGTGAGGAATGCTGGGTTTATATAGGCGTGAATGAATCCTCTGTGGATAATTCCAAGTTCAATTCTCTTCCTCCTTTTTTGAATTCAAAGCCATCATTTCAATAGTGTTCAACAACCTCCATTGTTACAGGAATGGTGGAAAATTAGCCACCTACCAAGAAGGAAGCTACCGGCCAACAATAGGATATTGATTCCTACAAGTGGCAATCCCTTAACAATTATACTGACGATGGATTAACTGGTGACCAAAAAGGGACCAAAACCAATTGTTTAATTATTTGCAAGGGAATGGGTAAGAAAATGTGAACCTGCAGTTTTGAGGACTTCGTCTCAGCCAAATCTATGCGAACGAGGGGTCTACCTCCGATCAAGGTTAAGTCGGTGATTGAACCATCAGATTTGAGAGAAATCCTTAACGAAGAACTCTTCCGCTGCAAACTATTGTAGCGAGGAAAAGAAAACTGATTTATCAATATAGCAAATATTATCTGAATTATGAAGGTTGTGTCGACTACATCAGCAGGGAGAATTGCACCAGATAACCCCTTTTCCTTGTAGATCTTCTGCAAAGACCAGCCTCAAGCACATCAAGAATCACAAAAACCATATCCGCATTGTGTATTTTTTTTTATCATTTATGTGTTAGCTTCATACTTGATTCAGTGATTTCTGCTGTCATGTGTCATAGACCCAGGATCGACTAAAATATCTGATATCAAGTTTCCATGTTATGAACAAGCCTTGATAGACGTTTCTCGGCCGTGACTCACCTCTTTTTTTATGACAAAGATTTCTGAACACAGTCCAGAACCAACACATCGAAAATGACACAGAGTTCTCTTTTCTTTTCTCCTTTCTCACCTTGAGATTTCAGAGGAAAACAAGAATGATTTATCATCAAGCAAGGAGTAAACAGATGATGATATGCTAATAGTATGTCGCTTGTACTGAATGAGGATCAAACAACTGTTTTTATCAAACAGTATGTGAGAGAGAGAGAGAGAGAGAGAGAGAGAGAGAGAGAGAGAGAGAGAGAGAGAGAGAGAGAGAGAGTAGTTATGTGCACATTCAACTCACAACAAGATTGTGTTTTCTTTGATGCATGAGAGTAGGGATGTGCACATTCAACTCACAACAAGATTGTGTTTTCTTTGATGCATTCCAGGGAACTGCAGCCGCCATTTTCGTGTTTGTAGGGGCATCATGTTGCAAGATTCAGTTTCTTGCATGCCAATGCGGTGTTTGAAAGTACAAGCTTCATTTTCTACTTCCATTCACTTCTTTGGATTATTAAGATCCCAAATTTTCCAAAGTAACGAAATAACTTCGTGTATTGTCGGAATAAGACATTCTCGTCTTCCGCGAGTTGCCAGAATAAGATGAAGTCGTCGACAATCGTTAACAGATGAATAGTAGCAACTGCCGATAAAGGTTACTTGCTGTTTTTGATACCTCAAATTGATGATATTTACACCAAATAAGTTGGGTTCAGACAGAAAATCGACGGCGTAAGCAGGCTGTGCGAAAACGTGCCGGTTAACCCGACTATAGCTCTTTGTTAACACATGAACTTGCGTAAATACGAACTATGAGTAGCCTATCTTAGAATGTGTTTTAATAATTAAATCTCATTTCAGTAATAGCAAGTTAACACAATTATAACGATAGATAATATAATATTTGCTTGCTTAATATATAGTAATAATATGCATATGAACAAAACAAATCTACAACTACACTGGCAAAAAACGATAATAGGTAGAAAGATCCGGGGATACAATGTAAACAAGAACTTGCATCGAGCATTTGGTCGTGCAAGAATAGTTTCCTTTTTCTCATAAACAGTACAAACAAAAAGTGGCGCAAGCTGTGATGCTTCCTAAAATCCACAATCTGTCCAACCGGTTTTCATATCTCATCTTCTCCTCCTTGAGCTCGCTCTGAACTTTCGAGTACAGATGACATGACTCGAGAGCTTCACTGTAATTCTTGCTCCTTCGACAGCTAAGTGCTTCTTTTAGTACCAGCAAAGTGTTTCTGCCATTGAGATGAGAACCCTCCATGTCTCCAAGTTGCATGCTTAGTTCCGTTAGCTTCAGAGTCGTACTTGTCCCTTCACCTTCAGTATGAATCAGTCTGAACTTCATGGTGAGAATGCACTCCACCAGTTCACAAGGAAGAATATCTTTGGCAGGAAGAATAGAACCGAAACGTATCAAGAAATCATTTCCTGTTGGCCAATGTTTCTGGCCTCCAATGGTGCTCCAACTGGATAGATTTGCAGCTTTCTTGGTCTTATGGTTGACAAGAATCCAACTAAGCCTAATGCCATTACGGAGTTCTTGCCAGAGCTTCCCATCTTTCCTCTCTCTTTCGATGGACTGAACTGGGGGCAGCCCATCGGATAAAGAAACAGTGACCGCATCTGCCTGATCATCATCTCCAGCCGAATATGCAAGAAGATCCATCCGAAATGGGCAATCGTAAAACCACCGGTTAAAGCCATTTGCATAAGGGATGCCCCAGAGGACTTTAGAACAGATTGTTTTATCTTGATATCTGATATCCACCAAAGAGACAAAATCAGAGGGTGAAATATCTTCCATTTCATCCTCGTAGCCATAATATTCGGCTTCAACCCATTCTTGAGGATATTCGTAATAGTCATTCCAATGAAACTCACGAAGCTCCTTGTTTACTATGAGGGGAAAACAATCAGCATAAAATTTTTTGAATCCACCAATTGACAAGATCAATTTTTTAACATCGTCCCTATTAGTTGAAGGCCATGTAGAAGAGCATACATTTTCCCACAATTTTTCTTCCTTTGAAATAGAGCACAATGTCGCACAAGAACAGGCAGCACTGGCCAAAGTAGCACCATCAAGACGGCCAAGTATATCGTAGAAAAGATCGCTGCTCAATGATGTCATGCTTTCGACGGATGAAATAGACATGGTTACAATTCTCTTACCATCTGAAAGAATAAAACGAAACTATTGATAAATAAAAACCAAAAGTGAGGATGAGACAGGGAGGGACACATGATTACTCAATACCGTTATAAAGACATGATCATGCACAGGATACAATAAATTATCAATAATATCAGCATCAGTAACAAAAACTCGAGTTTCTTATATTTTGAGGGTAGTAAACCATCATATGGAACAAAACTGTGTCCCCTCTGTGAATGCTGTGGTCACTTGAAATCTATAAATGATCAGGCCATCAAACTAAGCTTACACAGGGGTACTCCACTATAAGGCCTTTTTCCCTTTTTTCCCGACTTGTGTAAACATTTCTCTACAACTTCCAAGTCTATTTCCATAAGCCACTATCTAGAACACACACTCACATTAAAGTCACTTAAGATTGGAAAAAAAAAAATCTACATCAACATATTTAAAAAAATGGTGCCTCAAAAAATTAGTGTGCAATTTGTTGCCCAGCCTATCTTAGCTATCATGTGAAGATGACCAACAAAAAATGTATCTTTGCCGCCGCCCACTGTCTTAAAGAAACATCTTTCTACTTAACAATTGCTTTTCCCAGGTTTATTCTTACAATCTTACCTGTGACTAGTGCTGCTAACGATCCAAAGTTTTATACAGATTATGGACTAAGAATATCAAATAATACCGAATGAACACCACATCTCAAAATCAAATCAGAACACATCAAACCGACAATGTAAAACCAACAGAGCCAGTAACCTATCAGCAAAAGGCAAGATTTTCACTAATTTCCAACACAAAAAATTGGATCAATCACCCATCTTCCTACAAAAATTTATGCAGTAGGCGAAAACACAAACTTACTGCGATCAAGAAACAGTAAAATAATAAATACCACTACACAGCAAAATCCCAATAATAAGTACAACCCAAGAAACACAAAAGGGTTCATAGAAAAGAAACCCACCTCACAAAGTTGCAGAAACTGAATCAAACTCGGGTCCTCAGCACAGATTCACAGCAAGAACTATGACTGAGAAATGGGGGAAAATGATGAAATATTTCTACTTGAAAATAGGTAAATCGAACGGGCTCTTGCTGGTTTTTGAGAATATATCTTGTGGTGTGAATTTCGTTTGTAATAAACTACTGAGTTTGGGAAGAGTGATATAAAATTTGATTACGTGGACAAGTAAAGCTTTTAGAAGAGATTGAGGAGCCGGCGGACGACTTTAACGATGCCGCTTTACCGCATCCGATTCCAGCGATTAAACTTTAGCGACAAAAAAGTTTTGTATTCCCACATTAAAATACTATCTAATTATTATTAAATCCTTAAAAATATATGGGATCCAACTCAAAACCAATTAATGATGAATGAAGTAACATATATATCTTATAAAAACTTAATACAACTCGTAAATTCTCAATGTGAGATAGATATAAACAAAATTATGAGAGAATACATATGATGGATAATTTGTATTAGCATTTGACCAAGTTATAAAATGACACTATTTATGATGGATTTCAAATAAACTTAATATAACTTACATTTGAAATTGATACTTCAAAACAACTCATTGTATAAAACTATTTACTCTGTATTTGGATGAGGGGATTTGATAAATTTCAGATTTCAAATCTTTGATCAAAATGCACACAATTTTTTAAATGATTTTTGAATCTATATATTTGAAATTCTTTATCCTTAATTTTTAGTTACTTTTTCGTTCATAATAATAGATCACGGAGTCATAAAATTCACTCATTTCAAATTTTCTGCCAAATCAAAAATTTCAATCCAGTTGGAACCTCAACTGATATCAAATTCTTCAATTCAAACACAACATTTGATATATGTAATATGAAACCAGGAATGTATACGCGTAATACAAAAATATCTTAGATATAAAAACAAAAAAAACAAAAATATCTAGGAGTTTTTTGTCAAATGCAACAAATTGAGGAACTACGCCAATAAAAAATAAATGTCGTTGGAGAGAACATGTCAACTACATCAAATGAATGGCTACAAATTCAAATTACCCTACATATATGAGTTACGTTGTATTAATATTTCAAAATAGGATTCGCTAAAGGCCTTCGCCCAAATGGCACCTCTTGCATAAGCGAGCCAGGAGGTCTCAAGTTCAAGATCTTCCTTGTAATACTCTTATCCCACGTGGATGAAAGTTTATAATAGTTTTATATTGGCTTACATGGACTACTAAAGCAACTTGGGTTAACCATTTTCGTAGAGCTAGGATGGATACAAAATAGTAGCTATAAGAGCCTATTATGCAGTCCCACTTGCACGGACCTGACCCGAGGTGTGACAGAATGGTATCAGAGCCGGTCACCGGCAAGTGCTATGCTGGGAAAAGTGCTACATGCGTGAGAGCCACTACTTGAGACTAAGGAACATAGTGTTACATGACGGGGGCCACCTTTTGACCCTGCGGGGTCAAGTGTCACGTGGTGGGAGCCACCTCTTGAACCTGTAGTATCCACCTCTAGATTCCCGGTGCTGGTGGATTGATGAGTTAGGTCACGATGAGAACGTCACATTCTAAATGATGGGTGATTGTAATACATTTGTCCCATATTAGTCGTTTAGTTGTTTATAATCATTTACAATGGACTACTATAACAACTTGTGTTAATCATTTTCGTATAGCGATGATGGATACGAAATAGTTGATGTATAAGCCCATTGTGCATGCGTGTTTGTGCGGGCCTGGACCAGTGGCGCGGCATACCTCCCCTCTCTAGTGTAGGACACTATGAAATATATCATTTATAATTTAAATTATTGCATCATAATATATACTAGCGGCCTACACACATGCGTTGCGTATATAATATAATGCTATGAATATGCAAAAATCTTATAATATGTTTGAATCTTGATTTATGGTTCAACATAGATGGCAAGAATATGAACTACGAAAACGACTTGTTAATGCCACTATTGATGATTTCTCGTCCTCCAGTGAACTTTTTCATCATATCAAGCATCAACGAATTGTTTCATAGGAACTTCGATAAATTGCATAATACATACATCAATAAATATGTTAAATGCTACGCATTTTTTCTTTCACGTATCCAGCCAGCCTCACAAACCTAAAGATTACCCAGTTCGTCATCAAGCATACCATTGTTTGTCTAGCAAATGTACCAAGTGGCCCACTTCTCCAACGTATCAAATCCACACCATCGTCCACGGATCTTTTGAAACAACTAAAAGTTTCCAGAATGCACATCTTGGGTTGGAAAACGGACCCAGTATATCACTGATGGAGAGTAACGTACCAAGCATGCATGGAGACATAAAATATGTAAAAGGGGTTCAAATGTTAGCTTGAACTTTTAAAAACGAATGCATACATATTCCACTTCGCAGGTTCCAGCCCATCTGTGGGCTCCAGCAGAAAAATAGTAGGCTCAAGTAGCTTTATAAGGCGTAACAAAAGCATATAAAGTAAAACATATCCAGCTATACGCTGCAGCAGTATCTAGGAAGGTAAATGGCTTAAATGTCAGTAATATGAAAATAAATATTGTTTCTAATCGGTTTCGGATCAGCTAATTCTGGAACCTGCTCGATCCGGTAAGGAACCGGAGCGGATAAGGTTCTGGTTCTACCGGCCGGTTTTTTAGAATTTTATTTTTTCAAAAAATCAAGGGAAATTGTTGCTTGGAGGATTCGAAGACGCGATCATCGCCTTCTACTCTACAACTCTAACCGATTGAGTTAATGGGCCTTTATGTTTGTAAACTAACATCAAATATATCGGTATCTTACCGGTTCCCGGATAGGTTCGGAACCGGTTAGCCCGATTCTGGTTTCGAACCGGGCTAACCGGTCCGATTTTGGGTCAGGTCAGGATTGACCCGGCCCGTTAAGCAGCTTTAGTTAGGGTAGAACCGGGGTCCTACGTAGCACAATAAATAGTATAATTAGTAACAGTATATCATAAAAATTTATTTTATTTCAGACATTATATTAAACAGTTCTTTATTAAGCAATTACGAAACTCAAAATATTATAAAAATGCTAAAAGAGGGACCCAAAAGACAGAGGGGCTTTTGGAATGTTCACGAAAGACCTCAACTTTGATGTTACCTACAAAAGAATGAAATAAATGAGACAAATTGGACATATATATAGTGAGGACTGTGTGTCTGATACAGCTCAAGGACTGTGATGAGAAGACTGATTCTTTATGCTGAGAATCTATCAATAATAATCCAATAATAGAAAGAATAGAGAATTAGAGTAATCTAAAGCATATTCTTACCTTGTGGAGCAGCAACGGAAAGTACACAATCTTAGACGTGAACGGGAAAACACAGAGACTGAAAGAGAACCTGCATTTTACGCCCTTGATTTTCGATTTCATCTCTGTTGTATGGCCGAATATGTTGGAAAAAAGTGAATTAAACGAGCTCAATCGATCGAGTTGTCCAGAAAAATTTCTATAACTTTGGTACAGTAGCTCGATCGATTGAGTAATGTTTCTGATGCGTGGAATAATGTGTCCATTCACGGTGCGATTTTTGGGGATAGAATGCCTCGAAATGATGTCATTTTTGACATACTTCTTGACATACTGTAATATAACATCCCTCATTTGAATTGGATATGGAATTTTCGAAATGCATATAATATTATTGAAGATCAAAATTTGAGTAATTTTTGTGGATTTTCATCCTTGTTAAATATTGAGCGCTTTTAAATCTGTGTTTTAAAAGATTTGTGATTTGGAGTGCCCATATCACAAATCATAATCGTTGTATCTTGGGAGACAAATTACCAAAACCGTTAGCACACAATATTGTCTTAAGGATATATATTATAAATCTCGCCTCAACATTTTAACTAAAAAACCATTTATTGTGCTTTAAGTATGAGGATGAATAATGCGTATTTGGGATGCGAAAACATGGAGTAGGAGGGAGGTTTTAAGATCTGCGCAGAGAAGTTGTATAAAGATGTGGAGTTGTTAAGGGAGACGTGCGACGTGGAGTTGTGGAGAGAGAGAGAGACTTGCATAAGTGTACGGTTGAAATGGGAAAGTTTAAAGGAAAGAGAGATGTGGGAAAAATTAATGTGAAATTCAAAATAAATTTCACGTTTTTTTAATCCGTAGGAAAAATTGGGGAACATGAGAGGTAATTTTGGAACTTAAAATGGCTTCATCAAATCAATTAGTTTAGGGATTGAGGCTTTAAAATATACTAGTAAATCTTTACATTCGATGTATGACATAAAATATATTTTTATGTATAGTAACTTTTTTTTTGAAATATAATAAAATTGGACTATATTTTATTTAAAGTTAATGTTTGAAAGTATTACTTATTATGTTATGTTTTATTTAAAAATAGTAATATAATGAGAAATGGGTATTTTGGGAAGAAAATTTGGTATAAAATGTGAGACCAAAGATAGTTACTCTAAGGCACTCACATTTTATATATACTAGTCCCCTTCTGCACGCATTGTGCATATATTTTTTTGTAAAATAATGTGATAACGTCCGTTTATTATTTTGGTTTTAGTTTCTTTTTAATTTAAATTTCATTTAATTTAAATTATGAAATGATTATACAGTATTTTATATTTTAATTTTTTGGATTTTTAATAATTTTTTTAGGGTAATATGGTAAATTGTATGGCAAGTATGATAGTAATTTGTAAGATTTGGAAGGACATAACGTAAAATGATTGATACATATATGACATGTATGATTGTAATATTTTAGATTGGCAGGGGCGTGAATGTAATTAGACATTGATCTAAAATAGTCGGACTACTAAAATGCTCATGTATTATATATGGTATATATATATATATAATCTACATATATATATAGTACATTTTATATACGATCTATATAATTAATAAATAATATAATAAAAAAATAATATGGACCTTATTTTACCGGAAGTGGATACATCTTCAAGTTGAATAGCTGTCAGCCAAAAGACATGTCATCAGAAAACATAAGCCTTATTCAAAATATGGATTACCTAAATTAATCATCGGCCACCAAATGTTGGATTTGATTATAATTGAACTCTTTCAATTGATGATGATAAGATGTATATCTCACCTCTAATCTCTATTTACATTAGCGATTTTTGACACACGAGACATACATATATAATTTTATGTAAAACTTTTTTAAAAATTTTATATGGTATATAGTTACTATATAAATATGTAATTATTATATATTTTTAAAATTTTAAATATTTAAGCTAATATCGTATATTATTAATTAGATGAAATAAATGATTTTAGAAAATTGGAAGAAAATCAAAATATTAGAGATAGTTATTTATATAAGGGTATTTTAAGAAGGACACATAAAACATACCAAGAGATCAAGGAAGTTATTATGTATTACATTTCTTTTATAATATGATGATGATCTGATGATATAGATATAATAATAACTAATCCCTTCTGCGCCTGTTGTATAAATATATATTTTTTAAATGATTTATAATTGTAAAGTCCATTTTTATTTTGGTTTTAGTTTTTTTAAAATTTAAATTATGAAATGATTATACATTTTTTTTATATTTAATTTTTTTTGGATTTTAATAATTTTTTTAGGATAATACGATAATTTGTATAGTATGTGTGATAATAGTTTGTAAGATTGGGAAGGACATAATGTAAATTGGTGGACAAGTAGATGAAATATGTGATGATAATATTTTAGACCGGCATGAGCATGTGTGTAATTATACATTGGTTTGAAATAGTCAGACAACTAAGTCCTCGTGCATTATATATAATAATATAGTTAATAAATACAACCATTTTATAACATAATTATTCAATTATATTAATTATTAAATTCAATTATATATCAAATATAAAATCATCACAATTGGATTATCAAACGAAATTATTAAATAACAGCTATTACCCAATAACTAAGTTGCTAAGTTTACGTTAAGGGTGTGAAATGAAAAAATCGACAAATTTAAAGAGAGCAACATCATATTTTTGGATAGCAGAAAAACATATAACTATATTGCAAGAAATATAACTCACGCAGTGTTTAACAAGTTGAGTAGTTGGTACCTACGAGTACGTCATATGGATATCAACCAATCAACCAATGAATAAGAGTATTATCATTTAAATGTATCTCCAATGCACGCTATCATTGGCGTTAAATGCCAAATTTGGCGTGATAATTTACTCCAACGCAACGCCAAAGATCTGCATCAAATTTGGTGTAACACTGTAGCTACGCTATCCATTTATTTTTTTTAGAATTTTGTATTTATTAGTTTTCATGTTTTAAAATTAATGATTAATAAAAAATTTATATCCCTACACAAAAGTTGGAATTTCATTCTTTAATTTAAAATTAACAATAATTAACAACAATAATAATAATATAAAATGGTTATTTTAATTTATTAATTATTGATTTATATATATAATTAATATTTGTAATAATTTATTTAATTTATAATAGATAATTAATTGAATAAAATAAGAGTTGTACTAATTTTGGAGTAAAGTTTGAAATAAATGGATTGGAAGCTGTAAATAGGTAATCACAAGCCAAGTTTAAAGTGAACGAATTTCAGGCCAAAATAAACCAATCTTGATAACACAAAGTTTAATGACAAATATAAGAGCCAAAAGCAATCACCAGGCAATTTATTCAAACTATCATCTGAATATGTTTTGCATCTTTTGGAGAATTTTTGAACACTCAGGCATTGGAAGTGAAGTTGAAGTTGGCACAAGTAGTTCTTCTCCCCAGAAGCGTACCACTGACACTGAATCATAACCTTGAAGCAGTAATTGTCCAAACCGCATTCTGTGCTTGCAACACATGGTCGATGTACGGAACAGAAGGCTCCACCCTCGTGAAAAATACGTTCCGGGGTGCTAAAACACACGTTGAAAGGCGCCAAAGCGGCCACGCGACCAAGCTTTTTGAATGAAGAGTGAAGTGAATGCTCGGTAAATGGAGGTTTCCAGGGTTGTGTAAGAATGCTTATTTTGGTTCCGCCATTGCATTTGCTGTCGATTTTCAGAAGCGTTGTGTTGATAGAAAGAGGTTTGTCGTTGATTCTGATTGAGTTTATGCGGATAAAGTATTCGTCGGAAGGGTCACCTTGTGACAAAGCCGACGCGGTGTATCTTAATGAAGGTTCCAATCCTGGAGGAGTCTAAACGGGACGTCTCCACAAACTTATGATGCCGCTTGTGGACAGACAAATGGCAAATTTTGTGGGGAAGCTGAATGCGGCAGCCAAATACAATCCTGTGCTAGCTCCCCGATGGTTGCGGTGCGAATTGTTATATTGGATAACACGACACGTGTTATTGTTGCAGCCAGGTCTAGGCCCGTTGAAACAATCCCCACATGCAGTAGATCTTGCGAGTGAGCATTGGGCGGAGCGGCAACGAACGGGCCGGTAAAAGGATGACACGTAGTTTTTATCTCAATCAACCCACAAGAATTGGCCTCCAAGATGAACAACAAAGCTCAGGGGGTAATAAAGGTGTTCTTTGGTTTATTTTGGCGACGTAGTCTACGTTAGAGGGACATGACTTTTGTTCGCAGAAAGTCGAACGAAGTTTGGAGATTTTTTCTTTCGGGTAGAAGAGAAAACTGTGTGTGTGCTGAGTTTGCCCCTTCGCTAATTCTCAGTGTGCGCATCAGTATTGAGGAGCTTAACTTCTCAATCATCCCAGCTCAGTAGCAGAACTGTGCATCTCCAAATGATGTAAAGACGAGTCCTTTGCTGCCTTATTTGCTTTGAGAGACGTCGAATCAACCCAAGTTTCAAACTTTTTATTGAGCAAACTGAGCTTGTTTCCATGTTTATTAGCAATCGGGGGGTTTGGAGAATACTTGGCAATTTCTTTGACTCTGTAGAAATGGTATACACGATTGTTTTGTACAAGAAAACTATGTGCTTTTTTGTGTGTATATATATAGTAAGAAAGGGAAGGAGCGGAGTGCGGAGATATGGAAATGGGAATTTGTGGTGCCAAGCAAATTGACTGTGGGCCAATACGGAATGACATTAAGACGAGTTTGACATTGCCAATTGTTGCCTCGGATTTTGGTAGGGTAGACATGTATTTCATCCAAGCACGAAACAATATACAAAAAGTAAATGAGACCAGATTTTTTACGTGGAAAACCCCAAAAGATGGGGAAAAACCCAGTCCGATATAAATTTCACTATAAACAAGTGTGATTTACAGTGTCTTCTTTACAAGAAATGAGCTAAGAAATGAAAATAGTGAAGGGGGAAGACCTCGGCTGCTGCTTGTTCTTGAGGAGGAATGAGACATGCTCTCTTTCCCTCCCAAGAAAGAGGTGTTGGCCTTCCCCATGCCCTCTCAACCCTCCTGCCTGCTCTCTCACGAAAAATCTGTCTGTCGCTTGGTGAGAGTTATCTGGTATTTATATGAGAATGGATGAGACAACCTGTAACTACCCACCCAAGGTCTAGGGGACATTGTCTGATGCTGAAGGTAGGGGTGAGTCCTAGTGATGGGGACCACAGACAACTATTGCACTCTTTTTACGATTTCTGCAGCTTTTAAGATATTATTCGTGTACAGAGATATGTTCTGTGCCTCTGATTTATGAGATCACTCCTCAGGCGTAGATCTTCCTGGAGGCCGACCTGGGGGTGGCCGAGGTGGAGGTCATCCTCGAGGCCGTCCTGGGGTGGCCAAGGTGGAGGACATCCACGTGGCCGAGCTGGGGTGGCCGAGGTAGAGATCTTCCTGAGGCCGAGCTGGGGTGGTCGAGGTGGAGATCTTCCTGAGGCCGACCTGGGGGTGGCCATGGTAGAGGTCTTGCCCAAGTCAGGTCTCGCATAGTCCATATTTTTACCAGGGTAACACCAGTATCCCCCCTCTAGTCGAGCTAGTGTAACGCTGTCTCGATGTTTGGGTATTTTGGCAAGACCTGATTTGTTACTTGTGCAGGGCTGACCTGCAATAACAACTAGAAATAATTCTAAATATAGATGAATAACAACAAGGATGACCTGTTTTCTAGGCAGGGCTGACCTGTAATGACAACCAGAGGTAATTCTAAGTATAGAATTAAATCTTAAACAGGGCTGACCTGTTATCTGAGCACGGCTGACCTGCAATATTAACTCTAAAATAATTCTAAAATAGAGAGTTCAATACAAAATAGGGCTGACCTGTTATCTTAGCAGGACTGACCTGCAATGACAACTTGAAATAATTCTACGTATAGAATTAAATAACAACAGAGCTGGCATGTTTTCTAGGCAGAGCTGGCCTGCAATGACAACTAGAGATAATTCTAAGTATAGAATTAAATCTTCAACAGGGCTGGCCTGCTATCTGGGCAGGGCTGACCTGCAATGACAACTAGAAAAAATTCTACGTATAGAATTAATACAAAACAGGGTTGACATGTCTGAACTCCAAAGATAATAAATCGAGCATATAATTCTTGCCCGACCTGAGCTCCTGAAATAATCAATACGAGCAGATAAATGCCCTCGCGACCTGAGCTCCATAAATAATGAACCGGACACCTACAACTCGTTTGTCCTGAACTCCGAAAATAATAAACTGAGGACATAAGGTCTCCCGACATGAGCTCCAAATATAATAAGTATGAGCGGAAAATGCTCTCCCGACCTGAGCTCCAGAAATAATAAACCGAGGACATAAGGTCTCCCGACCTGAGCTCCAAATATAATAAATATGAGCAGATAAGCTCTCCAGACCTGGGCTCCGAAAATAATAAATATGAGCGAATGATTCTCATCTGGTCTGAACTCTGGGAAGGACTATGCGATAAAACTGTGCTTGGGCAGACCATGGCGATAATAATGTGCCTGAGCGGATCATAGCAGTAAGTTTGTGCCAGTGCCTTATTCACCTGGGCTTTAGTGACAGGGAGGACCTGCACTGATATTTTGACAAGGTCTCATACACTTGGGCTTGAGCAGTCTGGGCGGACCTGTACCAAATATTTGCCAGGGCCTCATACACATGGGCTTAAGCAATCAGGGCGGACCTGTGCTAAATATTTGCCAGGGCCTCATACACACCTGGGCTTAAGCAATCAGGGCGGACCTGTGCTAATATTTTGCCAAGGCCTCATACACTTGGGCTTGAGCAATCAGGGCGGACCTGTGCTGATATTTTGCCAAGGCCTCATACACTTGGGCTTGAGCAATCAGGGCGGATCTGTGCTAAATATTTGCCAGGGCCTCATACACCTGGGCTTAAGCAATAAGGGCGGACCTGTGCTAAATATTTGCCAGGGCCTCATACACCTGGGCTTAAGCAATCAGGGCGGACTGTGCTAAATATTTGCCAGGGCCTCATACACCTGGGCTTAAGCAATCAAGACGGACCTGTGCTAAATATTTGCCAGTAGCCTCATACACCTGGGCTTGAGCAATCAGGGGGGGACCTGTGCCAAATATTTGCCAGGGCCTCATACACCTGGGCTTAAGCAATCAGGGCGGACCTGTGCTAAATATTTGCGAGGGCCTCATACACCTGGGCTTAAGAAATCAGGGCGGACCTGTGCTAAATATTTGTCAGGGCCTCATACACCTGGTCTTGAGCAATCAGGGCGGACCTGTGCTGATAATTTGCCAAGGCCTCATACACTTGGGCTTGAGCAATCAGGGCGGACCTGTGCTGATATTTGCCAGGGCCTCATACACATGGGCTTACTCTGAATATCCCATCCGAACTCCCCATCATCACATCATCCGAATAAGTTCATCCAAAATCCAGAACAAATAAAGATCCCGAGCTGATGAATAAGGCCTTACTGCGAGATTCCACGCCCAAGCTGTCACAATATGGGCTTACTGCAAGATTGCATGCCCGAGCTGTTATAATAGGGGCTTACTGCAAGATTGCATGCCCGAGCTGTCCGAGAGGGGATTCTGCAAGATTGCATGCCCGAGCTGGTGATCCTGTCCTGAAATAATAATAAAATAGCACTGCACAAATATATATATATGTACAAAATTCAAATATCAGTTGGACAGGAAAAACCATATAATTAAAGCATAGCGATTAAGCGCCCAAGTTGAGTTTGATTGCTGAGGTCTAGCTGATGGCTGAGGTGGCCGAGCTAGGGTGGGTGAGAAGAGCTCATTATAGAGGCCGAGCTGATGTGGATGAGACCGAGCTGGCATGGATGAGGCCGAGTTTCTGAGCTGCGGCCGAGCTGGGGCCGAGGTGGCTGAGCTTGGGCCTAGGTGAGGCCTCGGTGGCCGAGCTGAGTTGGCTTAATGTTAGGTATTGATTTGATCTGTGTCACTCTTAATCAGCTCCAATCCTGTAACAACAGCTCCTAACGCCCCAAAAACCAAATGCTAAAGAAGCATCATTCTCCAAAAATTGTGGTCAGCTAGGGGGAAGAGGTATCCCCAGATATCTGAGACCTGATGTAGCATTTCGAGAATCATTACACCGGCGTTTCTTCGAGTGCAACCCAAAAGCATAGCAACTTTCATACAAGGCTGCACCCCAATAACCAAAACCTTTCCCCATTTTATCAAACCCGTAAGCGCCGCTTACCAAAGGTTTTTCTTCTCCAGAACTTAGAAAACCCATCTCCCAACAGAGATGCCACCCTCAAAACCATCCTTCTCCTCCCCATATCTCAACGTCTTGAGCTCACGTTCCCACAGACGGCGCCAATTGTTACCTCGGATTTTGGTAGGGTAGACGTGTATTTCATACAAGCACGAAACAATATACAAAAAGTAAATGAGACCAGTTTTTTTACGTGGAAAACCCCCAAAGATGGGGAAAAACCACGGGACCTAGTCCGGTATAAATTTCATTATAAACAAGTGTGTGATTTACAGTGACTTCTTTACAAGAAATGAGCTAAGAAATGAAAATGGTGAAGGGGGAAGACCTCGACTGCTGCTTGTTCTTGAGGAGGAAGGAGACATGCTCTCTTTTCCCCCCAAGAAAGAGGTGTTGGCCTTCCCCATGCCCTCTCAACCCTCCTGCTTGCTCTCTCACAAAAAATCTGTCTGTCGCTTGGTGAGAGTTATCTGGTATTTATATGATAATGGAGGAGACAACCTGTAACTACCCACCCAAGGTCTAGGGAACATTGTCTGATGCTGAAGGTAGGGGTCAGAGTCCTAGTGATGGGGACCACAGACAACTATTGCACTCTTTGTACGATTTCTATAGCTTTTAAGATATTATTCGTGTACGGAGATATGTTATGTGCCTCTGATTTATGAGATCACTCCTCAGGCGTAGATCTTCCTGGAGGCCGACCTGGGGGTGGCCGAGGTGGAGGTCATCCTCGAGGCCGACCTGAGGTGGCCAAGGTGGAGGTCATTGACGCGGCCGAGCTAGGGTGGCCGAGGTAGAGATCTTCCTGAGGCCGAGCTAGGGTGGCCGAGGTGGAGATCTTCCTGAGGCCGACCTGGGGGTGGCCATGGTAGAGGTCTTGCCCAAGTCAGGTCTTGCAGAGTCCATACTTTTACCAGGGTAACACCAACTTGAGATTAAGATTGTGCTTAAAAAACGACATATACATGAAATATAAGATCTATTGAATTCTTCTATGTTTTTTTTTTCTTTTCGAAATTACTAGATGAGTACTTCTAATTGGTGAATCCATTGACCTGTTTTATCTATGAAAGATTCAAATCAAAGAAACTTGTTGGGAGTTCTATTCGAGTTAGTATTGATTAGATATCAACTTATTTGTGTGAATTAAAATTCTCTTTTCGATGTGCTCTAAGATCAGATGAGATAAAATAAGGAATGGAGATATTCGAGCTGAAGTAGGTATAGCTTGCATATGAGATAAGATGCAACAAAGCCGCTTACGTTGGGTTGGTCATGTTCGACGTAGGCCCAGCAGTGCACCTGTGCATCAAGTGGAGTCCATGGATTTCGGCCAGTTCACGAGAGCGAAGGGACGACTGAATAATACATGGTTCGAAGTTATACGCAAAGACTAGGATTGCAAGGGGATTATAGAAGATATAGTGATCAATATAAGTGTTTGGAGAAGACTGACGTATGTGTGCATATAACCTACCCCAGTTAATTGAGATTAAAGACTTAGTTGTTGTTGTTGTTTGTTTGTTGAATAATTTAATTTAATACTCGTCTCGCTAAGTTGATAGGAACCCATTGGATTGACAAGGAATTATCAATGTTCATTTAAAACGGTCGGGTATGTGACCAATATAGGAAAATATTTGTATGCACCCAGTTTGTGTACTACTTATCGACAAACTCAATATAATTGGTCTAAAATAGTTGGTATATTATTTATGTATTTTTTGTTTAAAATATGTTGTATTTTAATATTGAGCTGATATATAAATGAGAACCAAATCGGTTGCATACATTTATTTCCCAAAATATCAAACTCTGATTGCCGAGCGTGACAACCCACAAGTTTCAAGCCATTTTTAACCACCTCAAACTGGATTGAATTTTTATTTAATTATTGGGGGTACTTACAAACCCGTACCACTTGGTCGACAATAATTCAATTTAATCTACCAAAAAAACAACAATTCACTTAGGTCCATTTTTTGTCGAAATGACATTAATAACCCTCGCGAGGTTACTGTAGCACGGGCACACACAGACCAAAAAAATCGTGCATCACAAGCCAAAATAATCGTGCACACATAGGCAAAAATGATCGTGCACCCATAGGCCAAAAAAATCGTGCATCAATGTCCAAAAAGTCGTGCATCAATGTCAAAAAAATCGTGCATCAATGTCAAAAAATCGTGCATCAATGTCCAAAAATCATGCACCAATGCACAAAATCATGCCCAATGTACAAAAAATCATGCATCAATGTCCAATTTTAGTGCATCCATGTCCAATTTTAGTCCATCCATGTCCAATTTTAGTGCATCCAAATGTCCAATTTTTATGCACCCATGTCCATTTTTTGTGCATCCAATGTCCAATTTTAGGTTGATGCATGCACATGGTTAAAATTTTTTTGCACCAAATGTATGAAATTTTCAGAATTTCACGTGCATCAATATAGAAAAATCTTGCATCAATGTCCAAAAATCGGAGAGTTTATCAAACGAAAACATCATTTTCAAAAGCAATTGATTCAATGTGGTGATAATATCAATTTCAAAATCAATTTCAACATCACTTTCATTATAAACATGAGCAAAATCTTTCGATTGGGTTTACGACTTCATTGTGCTGAACAATTCCATTCATCGTCATTCCACCAGTAAGCTGTTTTAAAAAGGACAATAAAATACATGAGTTTTTTGAAGGAGATGCACAGGCGGCGACGGGCGAAAGAGGTGCACATGTGGCGGCGACTCATGGGTTTGAAACCCTAATTTGTTTGGAAATGATGCATTTCTAGGGTTTGAACGAACAATTGGTATTTCAGTAAACAAATGGGTTGCCCTAACTATTTTGAATTTAAGGGTATTTTGGTAAAGAAAAAATATCTTTCTGGAAACAAGCTCATAAAATTGGACAAATTTTAATAAAGTTAACTGAAAAATAAATTGTTGAGAAATGTTGTTTTTAGCTTGGATTTAATTGAAAAAAAGTTTTTTAAGTGGTACCTTTCCCGTAATTCCCTATTGTGATGAGGATTAGATGGGCCCAAAATATGACCCATCTGGCTTACAAGTTTTTGGCGCTGACCTAACATTAGGGGCAATCTGACTGGGCTTTGGCCCCAATGGGCCCATCCCACGTGCTACCCAATGCCCCTGTGTTGCTTTAAAGTCTAGCATATCAAGGTTGCCAACCTTATCGTTTTATCTGATTGTCAGGTCCCCAGCGGTGTCACGTGCTCAAGATAATTTATTTTTAATGTCTGATTTAGACTTCTCGTTAGGGGTGCTTAACAGACCAAGTCAATTCGGACCCGACTCGAAATCGAAACGGTTAGCCCGGTTCGGAACTGGAATCGGAATCGGGCTAACCGGTTCCGAACCGGTAAGATACCGGTCCGGATCGGTTCTACCGTTCCGGAACCGATATCTTACCGATTCCGGACTAAATGGATCCGGTTCCGGGTTGAACCGGAACCGGATCCGTTAATTTAAAAAAATTAATTTTTTTTAAAAATTAGATAAATATATTTGATGTTAGTTTACAAATAAAAATGCACATTAGCTCAATTGGTTAGGGTTTTAGAGTAGAAAACGATGGTCGCGTGTTTGAATCCTACAAGCAACAAATTTCCTTGATTTTAAAAAAATAAATAAATAAATAAACCGGTTCAACCCGGAACCGGATCGATCCAGTTCCTTACCGGATCGGACTTGGATCGGGTTGCCCCGTTAAGCACTCCTACTTCTCATTCCTGGGTTGGAGTTTGATACATGAGCTTTTATCAAACGGGCTAGTTCTGAAGCTCGGTGGCTATTTCTTTTGATATTTTCAGTTTTGAATTTTTTTTGGAATAATGATTACAAATATTTTTTTTTAGTTTAGAAGAATCCAAAGCCAAATTTATTGGAAGATATGATGATACTGCACTTATATTATTGGTCTCTGTTTATTAAATGCTTTGAGCTTAGATATTTTCTCAAAAATTTACCAAAGCAATTTATTTTCTCATATTGAAATTTCTCCACCGACCCCTACAATAAATAGCAAAACCCATAAAGTAAATATCCGATAATTACTAATAACATTTTTTTATACGTATCTGTTTATCAACAACAACAACTAAATATAATCACAATATATTGTAATAGGCTACAAGAACCAAAAAAGAACCAGATTGGGTTGCGCACATGCACCAGTCTTCTCCAAGAGCTTCTTTTGATAATAATACTAAATTAATCTCATTGTACTCCATATACTTGTTTATAATCTCAAATCATGTCTTCATCGATCGTCTATTTGCTCCCGAATTCCATAAAATTCACTCATATGCATGCAGGTGCATCGATGGCCTGCATCTTACATGACCAAACCAGCATAAATGACTTCCTTGCATCTTTTCTTCGATACAAGTCATGCAGACTTCAAATCGAAATGTATATGTTCATTATTTTATCTTTTCTGGTTTTACCACAAATCCAACAGAACATACACATATCTGCAATACTTATCATTTGAAAATGAAAATATCATGAATAAAAAATCAAAGAATGATATAAACAAAAAAATATTTGACAGGATTATACCCTAACCAACCTTTTTTTGCACATATATCATGTGGCATACACGAAAGTAGTTTAAATTTAGAGAAATCATAAAAAAACTGCACCAAACAAGCCCATCAATCAATAAAATGTAGTGGTTTTAACAACCAATTAGACTCCCCATTTATCATCAAATCTTGGAGATTTTTCTAGCATTCTTTGAAGTCTTTGATATAATTTGTTGTAAACGTGGACTGAATGCAAATTGTGTCCTCAAACCTCTCCCAAAGTTCTCCTAATATAAAAAATTTTGGCTCGGAAAAACTATCATATTTCCCCACCATGTACGCTATATTCATGCCCACACGTCCCGTCACCCTGGGATAACAAAATGCAACGCAGTGTGTCAAACAAAATTTTCAAGAGTTTCAAACACCACAAAGCTTCCAAGCAGGGGCGGAGCTATAGTAGGGGCTTGGTTGGGCTTCAGTCCCCTAGCTCATCGGAGAATTATTTTAAATATAAATTTGTTTAGAATAAATATTATGGAAGGCATGAGATGTAATGGTAATTGCGTGTATTTGCAATGTGGTGTGTAGGTCGAGAGTTCGAAACCCGTCCACCCCCATTATTTAACTTACACTTTTTTTTGCCCCCATAAAATATTTGATTTATCATCCCATAATTTTTTTTTATTACTTATGTACCCATAAAATATTTGTTTTTAAAAATTGTACAAGTGACAATAATTGCATATCTATTTGTCCCGATTTCTCATCTTTTTAAGTGTATTTTTATTTGTAAAATATGTAGATATACATTATTTTTAATTAAAAAAAATTATTTTAAAAATATTTTTTCTTATAAAAACTTTTCTATTTAAACTTAAGCTCACTTTTATATATTAATTTGAATATTTTTCCTTGTAAAAGCACTTGCACTCTACTTGAAAAATGAAATCCAGTTCAGTTTTTTCATCTTGCTTCACTCAATGGATCTTCAAAAATTTCTTTTGGGGGCTCCGCCCCTAACCCCCGCACCCTTTTCACCTCCAGCCCCCTATGTATAATTCCTGGCTACGCCCTTGCTTCCAAGTCTTTTTTCTTCTAAAATCCGAGATAACAAGAAGATAGATAGACGCATGTGTATACCTGTACAAAAAGAGACTTTAATCGTCAATGGTGCGATAGATGTTGCAAAATGTTCGAGTAGACACCCATCTTTGTCGACTAGGAACTTAGTTAAGTTCCATTTTGACGAAGCTAAACCATGAAAGACCACTTTTACTGCCTTTAGGAATTTATAAATGTTGCTGAATTGGAGATATGCACTTTCACTTTACACCAGAATTCTTTTCATAATCTCACCACTCCAATAAATCGGAGATTGGGAAGAGAGAAGGAGAAAACTATATGTTTAAGTCACTATGGCAATGTTAGTTTGAAATATGTTCAACCAGCCGAGTAGCCGACGGTCAGTGATTCACTTCTCCCAAGTACAAAACAACATCAAAGTAATGAACATAGTTCGCCGACACGGTCGTGAAGGGCGTCACGGAAACCACTGTTCCAGTTTCATTGACATTTTGCAAAATGGTCGTGGTTATTGCCTCGAAGTTTTTTTAAATTAAAAATAAAATAATTAGATAATATATATTTGTTGTTCTCAGTCGACGTCTGATATGCTTCGATGGCATCGTCCTATTCTCCCAAAATATATATATATATATATATTATTCTGTTTCATAAAAAAAGGGAAATTCGGGATGTGGGCTCACATAGGTACGGCGTGCGTGCGAAGACACTGTGGCCTCGCAGAGGACCGTCGTACATTGCTTCGAGGCTGCGCCCGTCAAGGCGCAATCTCGACGGTGGATCTTCGGTGCTTTGGTAAAAATATCGAAACCCCCTCTTTTTTTTTTTGGTTTGTGTAGTCATGGTCGCGAGCCGTTCACGGTCTATTGTCTGCAGCATCACTGACGTGGACCATGCTTCGTGCACGGTGCACCGTTATATTGTCGGGATTTACTATTTAAAAAAAAAAATTCCCTTTTTCTATAAAAAAAATAAACTAGGCTAGTGTATCAACAAGAAAAAAAATGGCGAGATCGAGCTTTAGTGGCTCTGATACCACTGTTGGAAAACTAACAATTAATCAAATATCGAGTTGGGTTTTCGATAAACCTGATTATACATGTTTGCAGCGGCATAATGATTTTTGGATCTTTGCGCTCGCCTACAAGCCTCGATCTTCTAGTTGGTCCGTATACTACTATTAGAGTGATCTACGATAATTGTACACTTTAATCCATTGGATCAATATGTGATTATCCAAGAGGAACTCTTTGTGATATGGAGAGAACCTAATTTATAATGTCCCACCTCTATCAGATAGAGTTCTATTCAATAAGCACATATATCTGATAGAGTTTGACTTAACTTCAATACTAGTTTTTGAGTCAAAGTCAGATATGAATGCATCTTGGTTCGTGGGCCACAAGCTCGACCCATGCACTTACAGTTTTGAAATCATAGGGTCCCGACGATCTAGTCCAAGAAGAAAATTAGAACAAGAGGCAATAACCATGAACACAACAAAATACAATGAATCATAAAAGCAGCTTTCAATTTAAAGCTCCAACCAAACTATTTAAAGAACAAACTAAGTTAACGTTAAGAATAAAGAAAGCAAGTTGCATGACTGATTGACTGGCGGCAGAGGATCCGAGACCACAATTGATATGTGTAATGTCCAAAATAAATTGCTACGATGCCTGAAAATTATTTTTATTTCAACAACTGATTAGTGTGGTAAATTATGAAATAATTTACGGGGTTAAATTCTTGGGCATCGTATCTCGGACCGGAATTGGAAGGCTCTATTGGGCTTAAAAATCATGCTCATGAGGTGTTTGATAATATGTCTAAATGGTGTTAAGTGTTGGCCTAAAGCCTTTATCATTTGGTGGTAAAAGTCCTACACTTTCCAACTTAAAAGCATTATAGTGTATTGGTGGGTGTTGGGCAATAGTATGAGATATTTATACCTTTGAACATGAGTAGTGTGTGAATAGATGAGATAGATACATGTTAGTATGTGTTATAACATGTATTAAAATGGACGGTGAGTAATATTCTTGAATGTGTTCCATAACATATATTGGTGATTGATCACTTTAATTGAGTGATTGATGCTTATTTTGAATTATAGGATTTTTCATAGCCAACTCAGACTTTCGGGCAAAGAGGAGGATAACTCGACTAGAAATTCCAGTGATAAGGTACGTAGTGACGTACAAGCCTAGATATATGTATTATATGATATGATTGTGGAACAGTATGTTGTTCTAGTGTGTGGTTCGTCGTGGTGACGTGCGATGCATGTTTATAGTGTTTGGATCACTGTGGGTACGAGCGACGTATTATTATTATATTTAGGTCGCCATGGGTACGAGCGACATGTTATTATTGTGTTTGGATCGCTGTGGGTACTAGCGACATATTATTATTGTGTTTTGGTCGCTTTGAGTATGGACGATGCCTTATTATTGTGTTTGGGTCGCCATGGGTACGAGCGGCGTGTTATTATTTTGTTTGGATCACTGTGGGTACGAGCGACATATTATAATTGTGTTTGGGTCGCCATGAGTACGAGCGATATCTTATTATTGTGTTTGGGTCGCAGTGGGTACGAACGACGTATTATTATTGTATGTAGGCCGCCGTGAGTGCGAGTGACGTGTTATTATTGTGTTTGGGTCGCCGTGGGTACAAGCGACATGTTATTATTGTGTTTGGATAGCCGTGGGTAAGAGCGACATATATTATTGTGTTTGGGTCGCTGTGGGTACGAGCGATGTCTTATTATTGTGTTTGGGTCGTCGTGGGTACGAGCGACGTGTGTATTATTGTGTTTGGATCGTCGTGGGTACGAGCGATGCATTATTATTGTGTTTGGGTCTTCGTGAGTACATGTGATGCCTTATTATTGTGTTTGGGTTGCAGTGGGTATGATCGACATATTATGTGATGCTCCGAAATTAATTATATGTAATTTGGGCATTAATGATGGTTATGTGATTATTTATCATGGTAATTGATTTATGTGATGGGTAAAAGTGTTAACATGATTTAATTGTATTGATTGTCAATTATGAGGAAAGCATGATTTAGTGGAAGTTTAATGCATTTTTGTAAATGCTTTTAAAATACCATGTTGAGGTATTTTAAACATCATGTTAATTAATGGGTACAAGTTGAATTAAATTAACCCATATACCCCCCACTATACATTTTCCCTTCACTTTACCAATCACTCTTAAAATCCCCAAATCATTTCCACAACCCTAACCTCACCCCATTTTCGAAATTCTTCAAAGGAGGAAGAAGAAAGCTCCACAAAACCTTTGTTTTTAAGATCTTTGTTAAGATTTGGAGTCTTCAAGAGGTATGGAACCCTTCCTAAAGTTTTTATGATGTTTGGTTTTGAAATGTGATGATTTTGAAGTGATTTATGTGTGTTTGTTTTGGGTATGTGTTGTATGTGGTTGGGGTATGGTTTTATGAGGTTTTTGTGGTGATAAGTTGTTGGGATGCCTTTGGTTTAAGATGTATTGGTTTATTTGGTAGTTTTGTGCCAAAAAAATGGAGTTTACCCCGAAAATATCGCAGCGACCGATCGATCGGTGGCAGGGCAACGATCGATCGGTGCAAGTGCGTAGCGAGGGGTGAAATTTCATTACTTCCGATCGATTGGGGAAAGTGACCGATCGATCGGTGGATGGCTAACGATCGATCGGTATCTTGGACCGATCGATCGGTAGAGCGATTTTGCTGAAAATTATTTTCCTGGCTTAATTGATGAAATTTTTGGATATTGGACTATATTTAGCTTTTAATATCGATTTGTATGGTTATGTAGAACCATCCCAGGTACCCACAACATCAAGGAGATAAAGTTCTCCAACTTCTCCACTTTTGGAATTAAGGTACGTAAGAAACGTACGGGCATCGGACGGTAACATATTCTTATACTATGACTACGCAATAATTGTATAAGTAATTACGATGTTCATGATGATGATAATGATAAGTAAGTTGATGATGATGTCTATGAAATGATGATGTTTATATGATGTTTATACGATGATACGATGTTTATGATATGGTAAGATGCCATACGATAGGGTAAGATGCCCACGTGGTAAGATGCCACACGATGTTTATGATATGGTAAGATGCCATACGATAGGGTAAGATGCCCACGTGGTAAGATGCCACACGATGATTATGATATGGTAAGATGTCATACGATAGGGTAAGATGCCCATATGCATGACTATGAAACAGGGACAACTAAGTGTGTTAATACGATTAACCATGAAGTATATGTTATGATTATTTTCATGCATTTATTTATATGCCATCACCTTATGATGTTAAGTAATGATGTACATGCTCATGATGGGTTGTTCCTGTAGGTACACTTTTGGACCGAAGGGCCTAGGTTCGGGTTGAGGCAGTGAGCTAAAAGGAGCAAGATGAATATAGGATACAGGATTTTGATAGTCTCTACTCTAGGAGTAGTGTAAATCTATAGCTTTAACATTCATTATTGAGAATGTAATTAATTAGCTTTTGAAATTTTATTTTGGCCTGTAATCTTATTAGCTCAAAGCTACAACCGGAACCCTAAGATGTTATGAATGCATGTTTAGTCCATAATACGTGTATAAGATGATGTTAAGGTAGGAAGCCCCTACAGTTAAGGTAGGAATACCCTACATTAGTGGTATCAGAGCAGTGGTTAGAGAACCCGGGAATGAGTGAAGGGTAGCCTTAACAATAAGTTGCTAGGTGCTTACTTTTAAACATGTTTCATGCATATGTTGTATGTGAAGTATATGATGTTATGTTAACATGTTTTGTTTCTCTAACGATGTATTATATGAACTGCTTTTGGGTATTGTTGTTAACCCTTGTGTTGCAGCATGGCAGCAAATGCTGAAGTAGGTGATGCGATTAGCGTCAATGCAAGTGCTGGTCGTACAAATCCCCTACCACCGCCAGCCTTAGGCGAAGAACCTTCTGAGCAACAATTACTACCTGGGGAGCTAAGTTTTGCTCAATTTCTGGCATATCGACCCCCGATGTTCGAAGGAACTGAGACTCGGGAGATGGCTGAGGAATGGTTGGAGAGAATAGAACAGATATTTGTGGCAGCTCCTTGTGCTAAGACAGCCTGGATAAGGCTAGCAGAGTTCCAATTGGCCAAGAAGGCACTGATGTGGTGGAAGACCACAGTGATAGAGCAAGAGGCTCAAGGCCAGGAGATCAATTGGAAGCTGTTCAGGACTCGGTTTCTGACCCGCTACTTCTCAGCTGCTGCACGACAGGCCAAGGAAGATGAGTTTACTAACCTCAAGCAAGGTAACATGCCTGTGTTAGATTATGCTCTTCAATACTGTTCATTGCTCATATATGTACCTCACATTGCTGCAAGCACTCAAGCGAAGATGAGGAACTTCATGAAGGGCTTGAGGCCTGAACTGTATGTAGGGTGATCACTTATGGCCCTGCCTGTTTTGATGGTACACTTTCACGGGCTGAGCTAGCTGAACTGGGAGTTGGTGCATATCCTGATGCCGTACCACCTCCAGCACCCCCTCACAAAACTACTTATAACAATTTGAAGCCGAGGGGTGATCAGTTCAAGCCAAGGGGGAACACACCGGCTTCGAGGTTGAGCGGTAAGAGGCCCGATAATCGTTGCAAGGGAAGTCTTAGGAATGATGCCCCATCTGGAAGAGGGCAGTCTCAGGGAGACAGACTCGGGAGGGTCCAGTGCACTCTTTGTGGGCAACCACATTTGACGAAAGACTGTGTAGGATGTTATGTTTGTGGCGACAAATGTCACTTTGCTCGACAGTGTCCCAACAGGGGAAGGCAACAGAACTCTGCGGGGAGACCTGCAGACAGAGCAGCACAGCACAGACCACCTTTTGCACCGAGGCAGTATGGAGGTCAGCCCATGGGACCACCTCAGGGGCAAGTTTATGCATTGACGAGGGAGCAGGCTACAGCGGCCCCGAGGAGGTTATAGTGTACGTGTCTTTTATTTACGCACCCTGCTTTTATATTGATCGACACAGGTGCGTCACACTCTTTCGTGTCGACAAGTTTTGTGGAAAGGCACCACATATGCACTTCTCCGTCGCCCACGCCTCTTGTAGTCTCGACCCCCGCTGGAAGAAGTATGATTACTGATCAGATTGTCTATGATGACCTCATTTATTTTGAGGATAACGAGCTAAGGTCAGATTTGATTGTTCTGGGAATGTCAGATTTTGACTGCATTATGGGTATTGATGTTCTGAACAGGTATCAGGCAGTTGTGAACTGCAGGCAGAGGACTGTCCGATTCAGATCTGATATGGGGGTTCAGTGGACATTCTTTGGGGACGGTTCTCGTTCAAAGATCCCATTGATATATGCTGTCAAGATGGCACAGTTGTTAGAACAAGGCCATACAGGATATCTAATTTATGCTGTTGATATTACTGAAAAGAAGGAAGAATTAAAGGTTGAGGATGTGCCCGTAGTGGCGGAGTTTCCTGATGTCTTTCCGGAAGAGATTCTCGGATTCCCACCGACGAGAGAGGTCGAGTTTGGGATTGAATTACTACCAGGGACGTCTGCCATTTCTCGTGCCCCATTTAGGATGGCACCAGCGGAGCTAAGAGAATTGAAGGTTCAGTTGCAAGAGCTCCTTGATAAGGGTTACATACGCCCTAGTGTATCGCCCTGGGGTGCACCAGTCCTATTTGTTAAGAAGAAAGATGGTTCGATGCGTCTGTGTATCGATTACAGACAACTGAACAAAGCCACCGTGAAGAATAAGTATCCACTTCCGAGGATCGATGATTTGTTTGACCAGTTGCAGGGTACGAGGCTCTACAGTAAGATCGATATGAGGTCGGGGTATCATCAGATTCGGGTAAGGGAAGATGATGTACTGAAGACAGCTTTTCGGGACTAGGTATGGGCACTATGAATTCCTAGTCATGCCTTTTGGGGTGACGAATGTCCCAGCTATTTTTATGAGCCTGATGAACAGGGTGTTCCAGCCGTATTTGGATCAATTCGTCATTGTTTTCATTGACGATATACTCATTTATTCTCGGACCGAAGAGGAACACGTAAAGCACTTAAGGACAGTACTCCAGATCCTTAGGGATCATCAGTTATATGCAAAGCTTAGCAAGTGCGAGTTCTGGTTGAGCAGTGTGGTATTCTTGGGCCATGTTATATCTAGCAGTGGGATATCTGTGGATCCCAAGAAGATTGAGGTTGTGATGAAGTGGGCTGCACCCACTTCTGTGCCCGAGATACGGAGCTTCCTTGGTGTAGCGGGTTATTACCGACGTTTCGTCGAGGGATTTTCTAAGATCGCTAAGCCGTTGACGCAGCTTACTCAGAAGGGAGTCCCGTTCTATTGGTCCGAAGCTTGTGAGGAAAGCTTCCAAGAACTGAAGCGTCGTTTGACTACGGCACCTGTATTGGTAATTCCTTCTGAGAATAAGAGGTTTGCTTTGTACACGGACGCATCATTGCAGGGTTTGGGCTGTGTATTGATGCATGAGAAGCACGTGGTGGCTTATGCTTCGAGGCAGTTGAAGCCTCATGAGACCAGATACCCAGTTCATGATCTGGAACTGGCGGCCATCATTTTCGCCTTGAAGATTTGGCGGCATTATCTCTATGGTACTTCGTTTACCATCTATACGGACCATACGAGTTTGAAGTTCTTATTCACCCAAGCGGAACTGAATATGAGGCAAAGAAGATGGATGTATTTACTCAAGGATTATGACTGTGAGATTGAGTACCATCCTGGTAAAGCAAATTTGATAGCAGACGCCTTAAGTCGGAAAGTGAAGAGTACTGCTGAGGACGCTACGTGTTTATCAGCGATGATGACTTCTTATTGCCATATGGGCTATGATTTCGATGTGGACACATCGCCGGTGTGAGTGTCAACCTTGTTGGCTGAGCCAGACATATTTGAGACTATCAGGAAGGCCCAGAGGACGGATTATGAGATTCAGAGATGGTCATCGATAGTACTTCAAGGACAGCCATCAAAGTTCAGAGTGGCTGAGGATGGTTCTTTGAGACTGGGCAACCGTTGGGTAGTCCCAGATACGCCGGAGTTGCGTAGAGGAGTATTGGAGCGAGCTCACGGTAGCCGGTTCAGTATTCACCCAGGAGGAAGAAAAATGTATAAGGACCTAAGTGGTCAATTCTGGTGGAGACGCATGAAGCGTGATGTTATAGCCTTTGTCAAAAGATGTTTGATCTGCCAGCAGGTAAATGCAGAAAGGCAGAGGCCTGGTGGCGAGCTGAAGAGCTTGGAGGTGCCCCAATGGAAGTGGGAGCATATATCTATGGACTTCGTGACCCACTTGCCAAGAACGGCCTCTGGATTTGATGCGATCTGGGTGATCGTGGATAGGCTGACGAAGGTAGCTCATTTCATCCCTTACTGTATGACTTTTTCATACCTAAAGATGGCCCAATTATATGTACGGGATGTAGTGAGGTTGCATGGAGTTCCAGTCTCGATTGTGTCTGACAGGGACCCAAGGTTTACTTCACATTTCTGGGAGGGTCTCCAAGCAGCTTTGGGCACAGAAGTGAGACTGAGTACAACTTTTCACCCTCAGACAGATGGCCAGACAGAGCGTACCATTCAGACGCTCGAAGACATGTTGAGGGCATGTGTTTTGAAGTTTGATACTCCATGGCAGGATGCAGTGCCATTGGTGGAGTTCTCCTATAATAACAGCTATCAGGCGAGCATTCAAATGACCCCTTTTGAAGCTCTTTATGGACGACGATGTAGATCACCGCTATATTGGGAGGACTTGACTAGTAAAGCGGTCGGAGGACCGGATATGATTAAGGATATGGAAGACAAGATTAAGTTGATACGTCAAAAGATGAAAGCGGCCCAGGACAGGCAAGCAGCCTATGCCAATAAGCGGCGACGACCGCTAGAATTCCAAGTAGGAGACAAGGTCTTCTTGAAAATCTCACCCTTCAGGGGTGTGGTTCGTTTTGGTATGCGGGGGAAATTATCCCCGAGGTATGTTGGGCCGTATGAGGTATTGCAACGTATTGGTACATTGGCCTACCGTTTGGCTCTACCGCCGTCTCTATCTGGTATTCATGATGTCTTTCATGTCTCTATGTTGCGGAAGTATGAGCCAGATCCATCTCATGTATTACAGCCTACTGAAGTGCAGTTCGACTCAGATGTATCCTGCGTAGAATGACCAGTCAGAATTCTGGATCGAGAGGATCGCAGACTACGAAGCAAGGTTATACCGGTGGTCAAAGTTCAGTGGGATCGTCGGGGTGTCTAGGAGGCTACGTGGGAGACGGAACGGCATATGATGCAGCATTACCCGGAACTATTTTCTGGTATGATTTATGTTTAGTTTCATTTTGGGTAAGTGCATGCGATTTCGAGGACGAAATCTTATAAGTAGGGGAGTAATGTGATGCCCCGAAATTAATTATATGCAATTTGGGCATTAATGATGGTTATGTGATTATTTATCATGGTAATTGATTTATGTGATGGGTAATGAAGTGTTAACATGATTTAATTGTATTGATTGTCAATTATGAGGAAAGCATGATTTAGTGGAAGTTTAATGCATTTTTGTAAATGCTTTTAAAATACCATGTTGGGGTATTTTATACATCATATTAATTAATGGGTACAAGTTTAATTAAATTAACCCATATACCCCCCACTATACCTTTTCCCTTCACTTTACCAATCACTCTTAAAATCCCCAAATCATTTCCACAACCCTAACCTCACCCCATTTTAGAAATTCTTCAAAGGAGGAAGAAGGAAGCTCCACAAAACCTTTGTTTTTAAGATCTTTGTTAAGATTTGGAGTCTTCAAGAGGTATGGAACCCTTCCTAAAGTTTTTATGATGTTTGGTTTTGAAATGGAATGATTTTGAAGTGATTTATGTGGGTTTATTTTGGGTATGTGTTGTATGTGGTTGGGGTATGGTTTTATGAGGTTTTTGTGGTGATAAGTTGTTGGGATGCCTTTGGTTTAAGATGTATTGGTTTATTTGGTAGTTTTGTGCCAAAAAAATGGAGTTTACCCGAAAATGTCGCAGCGACCGATCGATCGGTGGCAGGGCAACGATCGATCGGTGCAAGTGCGTAGCGAGGGGTGAAATTTCATTACTTACTGATCGATCGGTGAAAGTGACCGATCGATTGGTGGATGGCTAACGATTGATCGGTATCGTGGACCGATCGATCGGTGAAAGGCCGTAGCTTAAATTGAAATTGTGAACAGTTATCGATCGATCGGTAAGGGTGACCGATCGATCGGTAGAGCGATTTTGCTGAAAATTATTTTCTTGGCTTAATTGATGGAATTTTTGGATATTGGACTATATTTAGCTTCTAATATCGATTTGTATGGTTATGTAGAACCATCCCAGGTACCCACAACATCAAGGAGATAAAGTTCTCCAACTTCTCCACTTTTGGAATTAAGGTACGTAAGAAACGTACGGGCATCGGACGGTAACATATTCTTATACTATGACTACACAATAATTGTATAAGTAATTACGATGTTCATTATGATTATAATGATAAGTAAGTTGATGATGATGTCTTTGAAATGATGATGTTTATAAAATGATACGATGTTTATGATATGGTAAGATGCCATACGATAGGGTAAGATGCCCACGTGGTAAGATGTCACACGATGTTTATGATATGGTAAGATGACATACGATAGGGTAAGATGCCCACGTGGTAAGATGCCACACGATGTTTATGATATGGTAAGATGTCATACGATAGGGTAAGATGCCCACGTGGTAAGATGCCACACGATGATTATGATATGGTAAGATGTCATACGATAGGGTAAGATGCCCATATGCATGACTATGAAACATGGACAACTAAGTGTGTTAATACGATTAACCACGAAGTATATGTTACGATTATTTTCATGCATTTATTTATATGCCATCACCTTATGATGTTAAGTAATGATGTACATGCTCATGATGGGTTGTTCATGTAGGTACACTTTTGGATCGAAGGGCCTAGGGTCGGGTTGAGGCAGTGAGCTAAAAGGAGCAAGATGAATATATGATACAGGATTTTGATAGTCTCTACTCTAGGAGTAGTGTAAATCTATAGCTTTAACATTCATTATTGAGAATGTAATTAATTAGCTTTTGAAATTTTATTTTGGCCTGTAATCTTATTAGCTCAAAGCTACAACCGGAACCCTAAGATGTTATGAATGCATGTTTAGTCCATAATACGTGTATAAGATGATGTTAAGGTAGGAAGACCCTACAGTTAAGGTAGGAAGACCCTACATATTATTATTGTATTTTGATCGCCGTGTGTATGAGCGGCGTGTTATTATTGTGTTTGGGTCGTCGTGGGTACGAGCGACGTGTTATTATTGAGTTTGGATCACTGTGGGTACGAGCGACGTATTATTATTGTGTTTGGGTCGCCGTGAGTACGTGTGATGTCTTATTATTGTGGTTGGGTCGCAGTGAGTAAGCGCGACATATTATTATTGTATTTAGGTCGCCGTGAGTACGAGCGACATGTTATTATTGTGTTTGGGTCGTCGTTGGTACGAGCGACGTATTATTTTGTGTTTGGATCGCCGTGGGTACGAGCGACGTATTATTATTGTGTTCGGGTCTCGTGAATATGGGCGACGTATTTTAACGTGTTTGGATCGCTGTGAGTACGAACGAATTTATAGTTTTTGGTCACCGCTGAGCAAACGATGTGTTAATGTGATATAAAGGTCGCGACTGGAGCATGCGATGTGATATTACGAAAGTGTATATTAGACTGGTTTAATTATTGTGATTCTTATGTATATGATAACTTGTGGAATTATGGGAACATGAACAACTAATGAGATTGCATATCGTCTGGATATACTCATGGAGTATTTCGTAATTTTACAGCATTATACCTTGTGAATTACGAATTCATTATTCATTATATAATTATGATTATTATGCTGATGTGTTCACCCGTGTGAGGGCTGTTTCTGTGAAAACAGGTGACATGTCTAGCTTTTTGGAAGCATTGGGAGATAGAGTCCCTACGTCTAGAAGATCAGAACAATCTTTTTGTGCTAGGTGATCGTAGCTAGAATGATTTTGATTAATTAAAGTGTTTTATTTGGGGATTGTAATAATTTATTCAGGATTACGAAGTTGTCTATCTCTGAGGTAAGTGAACTAGTTAGACACTTTATCTGTTGGTGGATTTTATTTTTGGATTAGTGCTGAATATTGGTGAGGTTTGTTTATGACATTTAAATGATAAATCCAATTTATGGGGAGATTCTGCCCAAATTTTTTTGTAGAATCATTTTAGAGTCATGTCGTCATTATATTGTTAATTCTGATTTACCGTAAGCGGGGTCTTACAATATGAGTTGCTTTCCATGTTTGTATGAGATTTACTCGGTCATGTTGATGAATATTCCTTAGCTAGTCAAGCTTCCATATTGGGTTTGAAGTTGTTTTCAGTAAGTTGTTCATCAACCAACGACTCTTCATTATCTTGGCCTGAATTTATTTCCTTTTTTTGAGTGGCTATAATTCATGCCAAGATTATGTATGTCAATATTTTGAGTGCCACAAATCACAATTAACGTCAAGATTATGTTTGTCAATGGCACTAGGTCTCTTGTCTATTTACCAAACAGTGGTTTACAAAACAATTACCTTATGATGAGTCTCACAGAAAACATAGTGTTCATTTAATTACATTAACTTTTCCGCGTGCTGTGTACATTAAGATTGCATATATGCCCCATATCATGTAATTAGGCAACTATGCCTCTAAAGATATCTGCTCGCTGTCAACTAAAACATCAAGATTCAATTGTAGAGGTTATTAAATCATGTGTCAACTAATTCGGTCTGCAACCAAAAACCAGTGGAGGACTAAATATAGAATATACAGAATGAAACTGCTTTCTTCTGAAAGATGGGATTCTCAGCCTTGAATCTTGTGCAAGCAAATCGCTCTGCCTCTTGGCTTGATCCTGATTCTTGATACAAAAATTGATTTACATGGGAAAGCCAATATCTGAAAACCTGATAAAAATAATAAGATACACTAATAAAGTACTGAAGGTCCAGGTCCAAATACAACATATTAAGAAACCAAATTTATGTTGGTACAATATTTGTTCATTTTGGCAATAATTTTAGATTTTAGTTTTTAAACCTTGGATCAACAGAAAGCATCATAGCGGAGCAAAACCATAGTATTAAGTGGAGTGATAAGAAAAACTAAATGCAAACAACACTGGCCCTTGTCTTTGTATCGGAAATAAAGGGCAGTCAATTGCTTGTAGTTTGAGTTTGTGAACCCGCTGTTTCAGCCATTTAAGAAGATGATCGTAACCATGGTTTACAAAAACGGTCGCGGAACGGCCGGAATGGAAACGACCGCTGCCGTGTCAAAGTTACATGCTGAAACGGATTGTAATTATAACGGCGATTTCACGGCCGTCGCGGAACGGAACAGCTTTTTTGTGGCCGAGAACGTCGATTTCACGGCTTGGAACAGCCGTCACGGAATATTTTTGTAGTTTTTCAAAATTTTCATTTATTTACTTTATTCATTTATAATTTGTCTAAATTAAATAATTATTTTTATATTTAATTTAAAAAAAAAACTACGCGATAATAACCACAACCGTTCCGCAAAATATCACTGGAACTGGAACACCAGCCTCCGCTACCATGTCGGCGAAGGAAACAGAAAATTGATGATCCCACAAACATAAAGAAACCCAAAAAACGTCAAACGAAAAATAAATAAACGATGAAACAAACCATTTGGAAGCAACATTAACAACAAGCAAAACATTCCCTTTATAAGTACTCAAAGTCTCAAATTCACATCCTTTCCTTTGCTATCCTGTTCTATTATTATACTACAAAAACATAAAAAAAATCCAGCAATCCTGAATTCTGATCCACTAATCAAGACTACATAACTAACAAACATACAACGAAAAAAATAAGGAACACACACTGACATAGAGAAAAAGATTAAACTTTGACGGTGAGTTCCCCATTTCTTTCTTTTTCTCTACACTAACAAAACTTGTGTTCAATGGATCGCATTAATATTGTGATGCGAGGGAAGAAACTATAACTGCAGGTTCAAGATCAGATTATCTAGTTTCTTCTGTTTCGTCATTTTGTGACAGCAGACTGCAGACACAATCAACATAACGTCATTGAGGAATCAAAAATACAATTTTTTTACTTCACTGACGTTAGCCCAATCATCATAGTTTCTGATATTAAAATTGGCTGATATCAATGCAAGATGATGTTTTAGGACGTTAATGATATTTCTGAAATGATTAACCAGATTATGTAATTGAGGTATGTTGGGTTCCGATTATTTTAGATAACGCCATAACGGCAACCTGAAAATCGTCAAAAAAAAAAAAAAAACAGCTCAAAGTGTGCTGTAAATTCTCCCACAAAAGTCCTCTGAGGCTAGAGTCGGGACACAGTATAAAAACAAAAGATACATATATAGGTATAAAGCTTTGTTTTCCTATGGGGGTTGGTCTATACCTCGGGTGGCCTTCTCGTCAAATCATCCCAGATTTCCAAGATTTCGAGTCGTAGCTTCCTGTCGAAGAAGTGCAGAAGAGATGTAATGTACGTGACTGACCCGTGTGAGCATCCGAATCGGGGAAAGCACGACGATGTCCGGATATATAGGGGAGTTTTCCGGGACTTTACGAAGTCGAGGACGCGGGAGTTCTTGACAAGGACACGGGTGGATTTGGAAGCTAGGTTGAGGTGTCCGTACTGTGGGGTGCGCGCGTGGAGCATGACGGCAGCGGGGCTGATCCAGAGGAGGAGCGTGGCTGATCCATAATCTGAACTTATCGAATGACGGAAGTAAAGAGCCAAAAGTCACTTCAAGTGTATTTGTCTTAATTAGAGTCATGCATGTTAAGTAATTAGGTTCAAGTGTATTTGTCTTAATTAGAGTCATGCATGTTAAGTAATTATATTCAAATGTATTTGTCTTAATTAGAGTCATGCATGTTAAGTAATTAGGTTTAAGTGTATTTGTGTTAATTAGATTCATGCATGTTAAGTGTTAGAAAATCTTTAAATAGTTGCATGTATTATCAAATCAATGGGAGATATGAAAGATATTAATCGTTTTGATTATTAGTGAAGATGGATTTCTTCTGATTAATTCAATTGTCATTTGGTGGATTCCTAGACATTGAATCATACACAAATTATACTACTCTTAGGTGGATTCCTTTGAAAAGTATAAGTCACTAAAAATTCTACGGATCCAATTCCCATCATCTGTTCCACAATCGACCACTACTTCTACACAATTTTCCACGCACCGCGAGCTATCCCTCTCAAAGCATCATTTAAGGGTATCAGTGGGACGACGTCTTGGGTCGAATGAAGATGGAGTGGAGTATTTTGTGTGTTTGAATGGGCGCCTGCACTCTACGTGTTGGTTGGTGACATTGACATCCGGTGACGAGAATGCAGAAGATGAGGACAGCAAAACAGGTGGAAGCGATGATGAAGACGGTGATGGTCATAGATAACTTCATCAGCGACGGGGCAAGGTGATCAGTCGATTTAGTAACATTTGTCAGCACCTGCAGTGGTAGAGACCAAGTTAAATAGGATGGCTTTCTTTTCCATGATGTTATGATACCCCAACCGCATCAGTTCCCTGGAATGAAAAAACACAGATGAGCTATTTTTTCCATCAAAATTCAAGTTCCTAAATCAATCTAATGTATACATACTTGATAACCTTGGTACTGGAGGCATGGTACGTCTTTGTACCCGAACTTTATTGGGTCTGGTCACACACTCTTGGGAGGGCCCAATTACATATCTTCCAAGAACATAACCAGGAGTCATCTGGATAGTACCCGAGCTGAGTGTCATCCCTCGTCCTTCGAAATCGAGTTCGATCAAGTGGCGTGCATCACCTCGACAGCCGAGGTGAAAGGTCATCCCATTTCAAACCGTCTACCAGCCGAGGTGAAAGGTCATCCCATTTCAAACCGTCTACCAAGGTGATTTCGTCCGACCCGAGCCCAACCATTTGTCTCCCATGGAAGCAATCATGAGTCATCTGGACGGTCCTGTGGCTGAGCCCTGTCCATCATCCCGTGTTGTGATCATCTGCCAAACCTATGGTGGTCCTGTGTACCAGCACTGGGGCTGCAAGAGTCGGGCACTTATTAAAGCAACGCTATGCCCATCAACCAATCAGAAGACGGTGAAGTACATAGAGTACATGCAGAATCGTAAAAGTTGGGAAAATCATACATAGGGTGTTTGTTGTTCCATGTTGCTTATAATAGACGAATTTAGAATTTTTATTGGAAGTAAATAATACTAACATAAAAGATGAAGAACAATTTTTTTTAAGGTGTTAAAATACAATTTTAAGGGGGGCAACGGTGTAAATTCACCCCTCGTTGTGATTATTTAGTAATTCTATCTGTATCCTATGAATCAGTCTTGAAAGTTTTGGATTTTTTAAATGTGCCATGGAAGCTTTAAAATAAAATATGAAAATTTACATATATCTTACGGTAAAACAAACAAAACTAAAAGCTACTTCTATCATATAAATTTTTTTAATTAAAAACAATTATGATTCTAGAAAAATAAGGTTAAATTCACTAATTTTACGGTCTGGATGATCGGAAGCACTAAAAGGTAACTACTAATTTGACGGCTCCTAGAGTATTCTTACAACAGAACATGTCCAAGGAATTTTGTCTGAACTCGGAAACCCAACCTGGATTCCACGACAGCCACATGAATCCCGTCTAAATCTCGCATCAATTTAAATAAACATATCGACTCGCAATGATTTTTTAATAAAATGTTCTCTGGGTTAAATCTGAGGTGCAGGGGAGGATAAGCCAAGATATGTTGTTTAAAGTCGCCCTCTAGGATTTCCAGTGACATCCTTTGTTAGCGGAAACTGAAGGGATTTTCTTGAGATTAACAGATGGCGGAGCTTTGCTTGATGACTTCGCATGGGTGCTCTCCTGATTTAGGTCTTGTTTTCCATTCGGAACAGGGTTTTAAGATGATCTCAAAGGTAAACACCAAACCTTTGGCTTTTCTTGGCCCTCTTAATAAGTTCCTGGACAGGTGGATCCCCTGGTTGATCGGGGCTTCTGCCTTCTTGTATATTCAAATGGGTTTATTTTTCTGTGTCTGACTTTTGAAATTTAGAATACTAATTTGTCGTGCTATTATCGGGATTTAACTTCTTGAAGTATAAAAAGAAGCACATGCCTAGGGTTTAGATGTGTTTTCAAGATTTGATTTATGTAGTATTTTTCTTTTACTGTTTCAGTATTGGATTATTTGCTTTACGTGTAGTAATAATCTTGATGTTCTTTGATCCCAATTATCTGTAATCCGATGGTGTCTGATTGCATCGCGGGATCTTTCTGGTATTGATAATATAGTTAATTATTTGGTTTCTTATATGCCTATTGTTGCAGTTTTATGAAGGTGTTTGATTACGGTCTTGATTCACGACACATCATTACGGTCTTGATTCACGACACATCTTGGTATTTGCGTTATAGATTCGTATATTTCATTTCTCTAGACCAAATTGTGCGATAGCTATTGGAATCTTGATACAGCTTAGGAACGAATTTTCGACCCTTGTCTATCTGGCGCAGTTTCCTCCTCCTGATTCAGGTTCCTCAATTGATTTGTTCTTTCTTTTTTGTCGCAGGACCTGCACCATTGTCTCCCATATCACTGGTCAAATCAAGATCTCATTAATCCCATTGCCTTGAAATCCACAAGTGGATTGTCCGACTGTAACTGTGTCGCGAGGAGTGGCACAAACTTGTTGAGACCGGCACTCATTGGCATCGTACAAGGTTCATATGTTTGTATTACCTCTTAATTATATTGTTCTGTTTACACCTAATCATCAATGTGAAAGATGATTACTGACAAGAAGGTGTATCGTTAAATATTTTACTGCCTTTTGTTGATATATAATGCCTTCAAAATTGATTAATCTTTCCCAATCGTCAGAGTTGGATAACATTGACTCCATCTTTATTTTTTAAATCAGGCGATCATCAAGACTCGGTACTCTTCAGCTCTGGGATTGCCGAACAATGCGCCAGGCAGGAAAAGTTCTTGAAGTTACTTGCATCTGGATCAATAGGAGCTGAAGGAGGTTTACTTGATATGCCTTTTCTCTGTGATATGATGGGGTCTCGTCCATCGATACCAGATTTTCCACTTCTTACTTCTTATTCTCGATGGCTAGTTAACGATTCCGAGTCTCAGCATTCTCTCATATACCCAACCAAGGAATCATGCTTAGACAAACCTGTGGTGGAAATACTGCGGGATTGCTGCTGTTGTACTGAAAATTCATGTAACTCTGAAGGACAACTAATGTATAGTCCATCCATTTCTGAGATAAATGATATAATTTCAGTGATTTCGGACATTTACTTGACAAAGAACACAAATAAATCCTGTAAGCAGACAATGTTGGTCCCTTACTTTGAGAGGTACTAGTTTTGTTTACTTTACTGGCCACGAGAATGGGATTTTGTTTCTTTAATTTTACTTAATCTAATTATGAAGTTCTTGTTGTGTCAAGTTCTCTTTCCGAGGAATCCTAACATAATTCCTTTTCATTTAACAGGCGTAGAAGAGCAAGCTTCAACTCCAATGCATCGAAGCTTCCAACTGAGAAAGTTGGGTCTCTAAAGAGGTAAGATTTGATTCTTTATTCAATGACTTTTTAGTTCATTATGCAAGCATGCCTAGATATATCTATAAATTCCGACATCAGAGTTTTCTTCATTTCATTGCTGTTGCCATCCACTTCCTTGCTGTCACAATTATGCTTTTGCTCATTTTCATATGAAGAGATGTAAAAATATGATTATTAAATACATACATAAGGCTTATGTGCACATTGAGATCGCGAGCTAAATTTGTGATATGAGCTCACAAACATTTTCACTAAGCAAGTGAGGCCGAACTGAGCTCGAGCTCGTGAAGTTTCTCACTCTCTGCTCAAGCTCGTCTCCTAACCAAGGCAAACCCCCTCCCCCTTTCAAATGAAACTGTTTTCTTATTGTTCCAGCCTGACAAAATGTAACTTTTTTTTTTTTTTAAACTAGTCTATCAGTGTCTCTGCATACCATCCCTCCAGTTATGAGTGCACATTTTCTTCAGTCTCTTCTATAGAAGTAACCTGTTATGTGCGTGAGTTTGGGATCGAGTTATGGGTTGTCTAACTAGCGGTTGATCGTTTCAATCTGTGATTTCTTGGAGTTTGGTGGTTTTTCTTCTTTGTTTACCCATTTTGGATAGTGCTTTTGGGCTCATTAGAGAGATCCCCATGGTCTCATTCACAAAGGAAATTTAGGAAGTCAAGGTTCCGTTTTCTTGCTCGATTATAAATACAAGAAGTCCTAGAAATCTGCAAAATTATAACTTCCTAATCCTAATGGGATAATCCCACCTATTCAAAATGCAAACAACCGAAAGATAAAGTGATAAAATTTATTCAAATGCTAACAAAGTAAGAGATAAAATTCAATCTGCTGGATTCTTCTTGAATTTTCCATGCGATTTTTTTTTTTGTTGGATTCTTGCTTGTGCTCGGATCTGATTTGTCCGCCACGTGTGCAGCATAATGTTGCATGTACGGAAAAGATTAAATGTCAACAAAATGTTATAGCTAGACGAGATACTTGTAATTGATGTTGAAATTTTGTCACAGCCATGACAAAGTGAAGGAGAAGTCACCACAGAAGAAGAAGGTCCTAACAAAAACCAACAAAGAGAGGGATAACAGCTACCTCCATGCATGTGAAATTCTTTTGTCTATACTCGTCGACAAAAATCAACCTGGTAGAAACGCAATCCAGTCATTGAAGAAATCTGGTCCAGAACTGTCCCAGCTTTTAACTCAATTCTCCGCCAGTATCGCTGGGACTGGGATAGCCGTCATTTCAGCGGTGGTCTGCAGAGCTGCTTGTAGTAGGGCCCTCTTCTGCTCGACTAAGTTTTTGAGTATGGGATTTGGTCTGGGACTTATTTCGCTATCTTGGGCGGTCCATAAACTGAGAGATACAGTCATCTCTGTTGGCAAAACATCTGGTAAGTTGGGTACAAATGATGAGAAAATGATGAATCTTTTGGAAAGAAATTTAAAGGATATATACGTCAGAGTGTTGGCTTTGATGGCAGTTGCTGTGCTGAGGCTAGTATGACTCGTATTGTCGAACGACGAGTCGACATCCTTGTATATAGCAGGGTTTCCTTCAAGAGCTCACTTGAAAATGTCGTGTTCATAATGAATTATCATGGAATTTTGTCGGCATAGATTCAATACCAGATGTTAAATAGCAAAAAATGTCAACTTAAGTTTGTGCATATTTGCTCGTCAAGGGTCTTGGTAAGAAACTTATCCGTAAAAGTTTTTGTGACAACACAACTTTGTGTATTGCTAATTTACTAAACTTTTGATAGAAATTTCAATGATATGTAAATCGGTTTCGGTTTCGGTGTCAGTTTAGAAAACTCATATAAATTTATAGACATGGTTGAACATGTTTGTAATAGCAAGATACTAACTTTGAAAATGCATGTAATTTTCTTGTAAATATTTTGTAATCAAACAGACAAAATCTATGAAAATATTTTCCAGCGAAATTATGTGCTTTCATTGAAATTTCAAAATTTCTTTGAAATGTCGATGGAAATTGTCAAACTCGCAATCATTTCTGAATATGGAAGGAAATTTAATACTATGGGACCGAACTTGGGAAGATCTACCATTGCGGATTTACTAAAAGCCATGTTGAATCATGATAGTTTTTTATTTAACTAAAAATACAATTATATCATATTTTTATTTAACTTAAAAATATCATAGTTATAAAAAAAACCATTAAATTCTTGTAATTTCAAATAATACAAACATAAATTTTTACTATATTTCCCGAATATATACTTTTTTTTTCTCATTAAAAACTCAAGATCAAGTAAATGAGATTTGAGGTTTCAATACATAATTTTCGTAAAAAATTAAAGTTATTTGAGTCCAAGACTTCCCCAATTGATAATTATTGACCTTTCTTAGACTTTAAAATCAATGAATATTTACTTTAGTCACGAATTTGATTCTACATATCAGTACTTTCTTTGTTGAGCCCGTCGTACGTCGCACCAAGCTTGCTTAGTGCGGTTTATCTAGTTGGCGTGATTTGCAAGATATTGTATCAGCCCGATAATTTACCCAATGTGCACCAAAAAAATAAAGATTGCAGGTTTCCCCAACATAAAAAGAAATATGTTTGACTCTACTCAACTTTATTGTTCTATAATTGATAATAAATATCAGTATCATCACAGAAGATGTAAATCAATTTATAAAAAAAATATGTAAATCAATCAGTTAATTATATAAATGTAAAGTAGTATCATCACACACTTGCAAAAAATAGTTCCGCTTCAAGAATTGAGGATAGTAAATGAGTGGCAAATATAATTTGGGCAATTTCATTCTTGATTTGTCTAACCACGGTTAAAAAGAAAACCAGTGAAAATGGGTGTATTTGTTAAAGTTAACTCCACACCTGGTTACTTGCAGCATTATTTAGGGTCTAAAATCATGATCCGCAATTAGGGTTTAGGAACTTTGCGGCAACTTTACTAATTGATTCTTTTGTTTTACCGCGGTTAAAGAAAAATGGTGGAAAAGGGTTGGGGGTTAACTCCACGTGCGTCTTGGCGTGAAATTTGTACAAGAAAACAGAGCCAACCCTTTTAATTCACGCTGTTTTTGTAGTGTCCTTTGCATTGATTCATCTCAGGTATTCCGTTCTTGGTTCTTAATTTATTTGAAGAATTTTTGTAGTGTTATGTTTCAATCTTTGTGCTGTTCTGGTGAATTCGTTTTTGAATCAGGGTTTTCTTTCGTTTGCGTTTTGACATGGGGTTTTGGGGTTTCGTGATTGGATCCTCTTCTTGTTAGTTTCTCTGTTTTGGGACGTTTAAATGTGATTTTGGTAAGTGGGCGAGCTAAAATAATTTATAAATTTAATTGTCAAATTTTTGTTCTTGGTTGCTATTTGATTTGTATTCATTACTGATTATTGAGTGTTGCTATCTTATTAAATCTTTTGTTGGTTTTTTTCCACTCTGATCACCAGTTCTCTAGCTAATTATAAGTGATTCCAAGATTAAATTAGAAAGTTATTTTGTTTATGCAATTTTCGAAAATCTGTCCATGTTTTCAGGTTTTAACTTTCTGACTGAATATGGCCATATACACTATTGTGGCTTCCCTGATTAAATAGATAGTTCAAGCACTTAAGGTCATTTTTTCTGATATCCATTGTGCTCTATTTTGCCGTCTGGATTTTATGTCTGTTGAGTAATTTTCAGACAAGTTGTTGATGTTATATTAACAACTTTCTCAGAAAGTTGAGTTGTTTGAACTTATGGAACCTGTTTTTGCTGGCATAGAATATGAATATGGGTGAACATGGAAAAATTGAGGGAAGCATTGAAGGACCATCAAATGGTGTAGTCAAGGAGAAAGGAAGTAGAAACAAGAGAAAATTTTTATCCAATTTATCGATAGACATTCCAGTTGATGTAACAACCATGTCTCGTACGGAATTCCCTAGGCATGAAATGCTGCAGGAAAAATTCCGGAATGCTTTGAGCAATTTGGGTTCACTCATTGCGAGATCTGAGGACACAGGTGACGAGCAGGACTTCGAAGATTTTCAACAGGCTGATTGGGACAATCCTATTACATGTCAGCTTGAGGAACTTCTTACTAATCATTTATTTGCCACTTTCCGTAGTGCAGTGAAGCAAATAACAGAATGCGGGTACACTAAGGAAGCTGCTGAGTGGGCTGTTTTGAACAGCGGCCTGTATCATGGAATTAAAGATGCTGTATCCAATGTTGTGGATGGTGCTCTGACTTTACTGAGGGAGAAGGAGTTTAACACGTCAAATCATCCACTATTCGGAGGGCTACAAAACCTGGTAGATTACACTATACTGGAGATGATACATGTGCTTCGGGAGGTTAGGCCAGCCTTGACTATTGCAGAAGCAATGTGGTATCTCTTAATAAGTGATCTGAACCTTGTAAACGCGTGCATAATGGAGGGAGTCGCCTCTGGTGGTTCTTGTGGTCATGAAAGTCCTGGAGAAAGTTCTGCAGCAACAATATCCCAGTCCAAAGATGGTGTTTCTGTAAACAGTCATTTAGGTTCTCAAATTTGTGAAGATCCAAGACAGCTAATGCACGGTGCTCAAAGTTCTCAGCTCGAATCCCCTATTTCTGTGCCGGTGCATCAATTTCCCAGTTCTAAACCCCGAGAAGGTGAACTTGCTAGTGTTGTGAAGGAAGGTTCTCTTGCTCCTCAAGAAGTGAAGGGAAAGTTTTCAGGTATTACCAGGGAGCAAATCCAGACGTCATCCCAGTCAATGACAGCGGACGAGAGATCAGGAGGCAGTAAAAAGGGTCCATCTGGTAGTTCAAAGAGAGACTTGCTTCGTCAGAAGACTTTTCAGTTTGAGAAAAGCTACAAGGGTCGCATGTCGAAGGGAGCCTTTAAGGCAAAAGTTGCTGCCTGGGGAAGTATGGTGTTGGACAAATCGTCAAAGTCACAATCTGGTTCTTCTAGTGTGGTAATGAAGGGAACTTATTCAAAGGTGACAGGAATTAACGACTCGGTCGAGGAAGGAAAACATCACCTTTCAAGTAATTCACATTATGATGGACCTGCTGGAGTCTTGCCCATTAAAGATCCTGTATTTGCATTACCTGCTGTAATTTCCAAATCTACTGCGGCATTGGTCCCAGATCCTAATTCTTTGTCAAATGGTGAACTATATGTTTCTGGCTATCCTGAGGCTACGAATTATTTTGCTGCAATTCCGTATGATGAAACTCTGCAGAAGCACGTCCCACAGGATGACAAAGATGAATCGATCCTGATACTAGTACCTCATAAAAAAGCACTGGAGAGAGAACTACAAGGTTGGACTCACTGGGCCAACGATAAGGTTATGCAGGCTGCCCGGAGACTTGGGAGTGACCAGGAAGAGTTGAAATTGTTGAGGCAAGAGAAGGTAGAGACTGAGAAATTGAACAAGGAAAGACAAACTTTGGAGGAGAATACTTTGAAGCGGCTATCCGAAATGGAGAATGCATTGTCTAATGCCAGTGGCCAGATTGAAATGGCTAACTCTGCCGGTCGGCGGCTTGGAGAAGAGAATTCTTTGTTGAAGAAGAAGATGGAGGATGCTAAGTTGCAGGCTCTACGGGCTGCCACTAATTTGCAGGAATCTGTCCAGAGGGAGCAGGATGCTCTGAAGAAATCTCAGTCGTGGAATGCAGAGAAGGGATTAATCCAGGAGCAAGTTACAGATCTGAAGCGGCAAGTAGCTGATTTGGATAGCCGACTTGGGAAGGCTAAAGTACAACTGGATCAGTTCAAGGTAAGCCATTATAAAAACCATGCCGTACGTCCACTTAAGTTACATATTTCAAAGTCCTTTTCCGTTTGTAAGCTGAAAATTTCAACGTTCCAGGTTCTGATGAAACAGGAAGAGAAGGAGAAAATCAAAGCTGCAACACATATCGATTCCTTGAGGCGGAAAAAAAAAAGAAGATGACGCTGTGACAAAGGAAGAAGAGGACAAAATCAAACAAGTGGCAGAATCGAACTTGCAGAAATGCAAAGAAGCCATTAAAAATCTTGAGAGTATGATCTCAGAGTTGAGATTGGAGTCCGATAAATCAAAGATAGCAGCTCTTAATGTGGGTTACGGTAGCTGCTTAACAGGTGGTGAGGATGCCTCCACATTCTCTGGATTGCAGCTTCCTAAAATCACGAAGAGATTGGCAGTCTTTCAAGAGAACTTTGGGGCTGGAAGTGTTGAACCAAAAAGGGAATGTATTATGTGTATGGTGGAGGAGATTTCTGTGGTTTTTCTCCCTTGCGCACATCAGGTTCTTTGCGGGCAATGCAGCAATCTCCATGAAAAGCAAGGGATGAATGATTGTCCTTCTTGCAGAACAACTATAGATAAACGGATCTCTGTTGGTTATCGTGTCAGTTGATTATGGACGGTACGAAACTGAAGCTGGTGATCTGAGTCAGCGATCCATTTTGGTACAAATTCGGTACCTTTACATCAGTTTATACCCCCATATTTTGGCTCTTGTTTACATTTGAAGGAGAAAAACAATCTAAAAGTTGAGAAAATGCATAGAAACATAGAAATTAATGTGTCAAGGGTGTAGAGTCTGACTCGTTTTGTACCTGCAAATCTTTTTTAACCATTTTTGCAATAACTAAAAGAGTGTCTTCTTTCTCTGAGTACAGATTATAATTTCCCTTGCTCTTCAAGATCCTAACTTATACTTTGATATAGATAGGAATAATCTGTTTCCAGGGAATGAAGAATCAAAAATTTCGATTGTCTGTTGGAAACTTGAGAAGTCGGAACTAATAATGACTGTTAAATCGAAAGTTAGTATTTATAATCCCAAATTGACATTTCTGGAAATCAACTCAGGTTGGCGCTTAAGAATATCAAGGATTCGAGGAGTTCAGTGTGGAATGATTAGTGACTGATGTTTGATTTTGATTACTTTGTTTATTATTATCTAAGAGTGAGTCCTTACGCAACGGTAGAGTTGTTGTCACGTGACCTGGATGTCGCGAGTTTGAGTCGCGGAAACAGCCTATTTGCAGTGCAAGGGCGGCCTATGTTAGGCCAAAAATTCCCGTACCCTACGCACAGTGGGAGCTTTGCCTCACTATGAGCTGGCTAGTTACTTGAATTTATAGCTCTCAAGCTACAACCTATTTGAGATTATTATTTGTGATACATAGTCATTCTCGTAGTATGCTAAAACTTGAAAATAGACGAATGGTTGTCGGTTGTTAGTGAAGTCAACCATGTGAAATTTCGTTTAAAAGCCCTGTGTTTGTTGGCTCAGGTGTTACTAAAAGGATATCGTGAGTCCAGTGGATGCCAGACTTTACTGCGATTCTTAATGTTTTTTTCTTGTGATAAAGTGAATACACTTTGTTTGCGCCACAATATAAGAAAGAAAATGCAACAATACTTGGTCATGCCTAGCTGTTTGTGGCCCCCGGGAATGTGGTCGACCCACCTATGTATGGTTACCTGAGATAGTTTAAAAAATAACATTGATCAAATATTTTTTTTATTTGCGATCTTTTCTGAAGCTTTTTTGTGTTTTTGCAAAATGACCTTTAAAAAAATATATCGTGGTGAACCAAATTTCATTTGTTTAAATGATCCCGGTTTTGAAGTGACCCAGAATTTATTATTTCCACAATAGCTGTTGTACATTTAAGACAACATTATTGCAACAATTTCATTAAGGTTCGAAAACTGGAAAATTCTATGCATTAATGAAGTCTTGGGACCTTGTGTGGCCACTTGATTTTCTCCATCGTTGGTTAGATGAGTTGGTTTTTCTTGATTGGGATCTCCTAAAGAATAGAGATGTCAATCGGAACCTAGAAACCCCCAAAACTCGTTAAGATTAATCCGGTGCTATGAAATTCAGTGGTTTACCAGATGTGTTGTTTTTTCCCTATCCGGGTAACTGGTCCTGCTCGATTTCTTGATAATATTTTTAATTTTTTTATAATATTCTTTATATATATATTTATAAGTGTGTACACTGAAAAAACTTATCTTGTTTCATTTTATTTAATTTTAAAAATAATAAAGTTTCGAAATAATTGGCATAATTCGAATCCGAAAGTGGTTTTTACTGGAGCGCGGTATTTTTTTAGATAATTTTGGTGAAATATTTCTTAATCTGGTATATCCAAGTGGTTAAAATTAGCATGAAATCCCATTTACAGATAATGTTTACCTGTGTTTTATGAACATTTTATGGGATATACACAAATCGTCTACAATGCACGGACACTCCCCTCAAAATCGGACACTCGTGTCGGACATGGCTGATGGGCATGAACGAGCCGTGTCCGACACAGAAAGGACACTCTTGGGTGATATTTGTACGATTTAAAAGTCTTTGGCTAAAATAAAATTTAGAGGTATTACTTAAACTCTATTTAATTGAAGTAATATACATTTGTTGTTATTATGAGTGATACTATGATGATTCAGTGACATACATTTATATACATTATTTTTGAATTTGGTAAGAATATTTTTGGTGTAATATTTTATTTTGACGTGTTTGTTAAACTTTATATTAATTAAAATAATATGTATTTGGTGTTAGTACTGAGTGATATTATGATGATTCCAGTGACATGCATTATTTATATGCTTCTTGAATTTGGTAAGAATATTTTTGTTAATTTAAAATGGTTTTAGAATTTAAAAATTGTGAATTTTTGTATTTGGTGTTAGTACTGAGTGATATATATATATATGTGTGTGTGTGTGTGTGTGTGTGTGTGTGAGTGTCCCAGCCGTGTCGTATCCTGAAAATTTTGAAAATCCGTGTCGCCATATTCGTATCTTGTCGTATTAATGTCGTCGTGTCAATGTTCGTACATAGTAGATCCTAGTTGATGTGGTTGGTTAGATATACTGTTGCGAAATTGACTCACGTTTTGTTTAGTGAATGTCTGACTCGGGGCCAATTCACAGGCCACCGTGCAGTCTACAACCGTCAAATTAAGAGTCCACATTAATTTATATACCCAAACACGAAACAAGGGCTACAAATTCAATTCTCAAAATCAAAAGCCATCAAATATATATATTCATTTTTAATTACAGGATTAAAAACAAATTATATACGGAAAATTCGTGTATCGACCTACACAGATATATACATATATTCATGTCAGTTGAAGGGGCGGACAAAAAAAAAATTTTGATGAAAATTTTTTTTTATAAAATTTTTATCTTATTTTTTTAAAATAAATTTTTTTGCCCCCCACCCAAATTTTTTTTACACTCAACTATTATAAAAAAAATTCACCCCACCCCCAAATTTTTTTTTGGGTCCATCCATGTGCCTGTATTGATATTGATATATAACAGTATCCGATTCATATAATAATTTCTCATTATACACCCAATCATTGGAGAATATTTATATGGCCGGGTATTTATAAAGACTAAGATACATACATATGTATGTATATATATTCATATATTTGTATGTGTGTTGGTGTTTGTAAGATAGAGTGTATAGAAGTGAACCGTCAACCATTGAATCAATGTCATAGTTGTCAATGAGGGCAATAATTTAGTGTAAGAGTTGGTACAATTTTGTTTATGCCTTGTCAGATACAGAATCTCAGTGAAAGTTGGCACTAGGATGCACATGATTGTTACATGGTATCTAAATCAATGGCCATAAATTTATTTCTAAAATTTTATACTTATAAATTAATTAATTTAAAAAAAAATTTAATATACTTTCTTTTGTTCGCTAGGAATCATTTTCCAACTTCAGAAAATAAAACACAATATTGTCATATTGTTCTTATTTATTTTTGAAAAAAAATAGTCCATGTATTCCAATTAGGGGTATTTAAAGGGTCGGGTCAGCCCAAAATCGGATCGATTTAGCTCGGTCCGAAACAGGTCCTGAACCGCTTCGAAATCGATAAGTTACCGATCCGAATTTGTTCTACGGTTCCAAAACCAGTAGCTTACCGATTACGGATTTGTACATAACTGCGTGAATTTTTAAAAATATATAAAAAAAGAAAGATTTTAGTGTTGAACGGAGGATGAAAGAATTTGTTACAATTTTGTTTATTTTTCGAAACCGGATTAGTCCGCTTCCGAAAAAATCATAATCAGGATTGATTGGAACCAGTCTAATTCTGTCCTGTAACATCCCTAATTCTAATGGAGGAATGAGGAATCCACAATTCCACAAGCATACAAAATAGGAGTTGTACTTTCTATTATATCCAATGTTTTGAAATCGGATCGGACCGACCGGTTCAACCCGTTTAACAGATAATCATTGCTTGATCCGGTTCGATTGATCATATTAAATCACCATGCTAAAAACCGGTGGGAACCGGATTGAACCGGTCAAAAATCGTTTCAACCAGTGAACTGGCCCACCGATTGAACCAGTTTTTCTTTATTTTTATTTCCTTTTTTAAAAAAATTAATTTTTGTTAAAATTATAAATCAAGTTTTTAGAACAAGAATTTATTATATATAATTTATTGTTATTGAAATAATTACGAATAATATTTCATGTATGTATCAAACAATCCTTATAATTTCATAAAGGTATCTTGTATATTATATATAAATATGTTTAGTTTCTCGTAAATTATAAATTATGAGAATCATTTGATAAATTTTTAAATTTTTTCTTATGAATTTTGGAACATTGTTCTTTTTTTGTATTGCTTGTGGTTTTTTGAGATGTTTTATTGTTTTTCTTTTATGTTTGACATTTGGTTTGATATGATTTTTGAAGTTTGGCATATAATGTTGGTGTAATAATATTTTTTTATTGTGAACACCTTGAAAACTATATCAAATACATTATATATATATATATATATATATATATATATATATATTACAAAAATTAAAATAGATAAATTAAAATAGATATTATATAATACTGACGTCATCATCGGTTGAACCAGTGGTTCAACCGGTCGAACCGATCGAACCTGTAACCAGTAAGGGCATTAGTTTCATGTCCGATCCGATTTTGAAAGCACTGTCTCTGATTATTGTATATATTAAAAGAAAGAAAATTACTTAAATTAATAAATCTGAGAAAATTACTTAAATTAATAAATCTTGAGAAAATTACTTAAATTAATAAATCTTGACTGCCTCATTATTATTCCTTAAATTCATATATCTTTATATGGGAAGACAACTGTATAGCATAACACGTATCCAAAGTGGCATTAACCAAACAAGTATAAAAATTTCTTAAAAATCAAAGACATTGTACACTGTTTAAACTTAAAATTGCTGATACAATACTCTTATGCCACATAGATAAAAGTTGAAAGTTTAAAAATGGTTTATTATGGATTCAATGGACTTCTATAACAACTAGGGTTAACCATTTTCGTAAAGTAAAACGGATTTTGCAGTCGGGCTTGGGTCCGGGGCATGCCAGAATGATATCAAAGCCGATCACCAGCATGAAACATCAAAAGATAAGTGCTAGTCAGGACAAAGTGATATGTACCTCTTGAACCTAAGGGATAAAGTGCTACATGATACGGGTCATCTCATGAATCAGCGGGGTAAAGTGTCACGTGCATATGAGCCACCTCTTGAACCTGTAGGAGCCACCTATAGATTTTCGATGTTGTTGGATCGGTGGATTAGGCCGCGATGAGTAAGTCATGATCTGAAGAAAGAATGATTGCGATATTCAAATTGTCCCACATGTATAAAAATTGAAAGTTTAAAATAGTTTATAATAAGTTACAATGAATTACTATAACAATTTTGGTTAACCATTTTCGTAAAACGATTATAGATACTAAGTAGTTGTTATATGACCTTATTGTACAATCGCACTTGCACGAGATGACCTTTACATAATGTTTTGCTTTGCTTATTTTACTTTGATGTGAGAAATGGTCCTCCTAGTGACGTGTTCGCTTTTTGTATTATTTATATGTTTCTATGTGAATCATGGTATATTTCCAATTATTATACCCTGAAATGGAGAAAAGCAACAGCGAATGAAAATCTAAAACACATATTAAATATAACAATTATAGTGTTAAGATCCTTCAAAATCAAATCTCAATCAATATCTGTCGCTTCACCATCAATATAAAATAATGGGAACCATCTAGTTTTTGGGAAATGAATGTATATTATATGGTAACGGAGGTTGACATCTGCATGCGTGGTAGCCTAGTCAACTACTTTCATGCATACATGTATGTATAATTCGGAAAATTTGATGTTATCCCAGAAGCATAGGGCATCATCACGAATAATTTGAAAGATGTCAAATCAATGGTGAGATATACCCTAATGGTTCGTTTGATTTACAGGATGTGATAAGTAATGTAATGATTACAATTATGAGATAATGACAAATAATATAGTGTTATATGTAATATGATATTTGGTTTTGAAGATAAGATGATGGATTAATTTATTTTTTTGATATAATGATTAAAATACTCTCGAAATTTGAATTTCAAATTTTGGCGGGAATTCAAAATTTGTGGGATCAAATTATAGGATATAACTTAAATTTTTTTGCGGGAATTTCAAATTTTAAAATAGTAAAAAGATGTAGGAAATGGCATATATGTAATTTTGTTATAAAATGAGATAATTATGATGTGATAATTTTTTCCAGTCTTGCAAATCAAATATGACCTAAGAACAATGCTCTTAGACGTAACATCAAATAGATCGTATAATTAAGTGATTAATGAGAGCCTCATCTACAATTAACAATTAGTATTGAAATTGATGCATGGCGCTGTTAACCCACGATGACTTCTTTAGTTTGCCTCTTACGCTCCGGAAAAAAAGAACTAATTAAATGATGACACGCAAATACATAGTATTAAATGTGACTCTAAATAGCACAACATATGGGGCTTTGTGATAAAAAAATTTGTATTTAATTTTCAAAGTTCGAATTTTTTTTCTTGAAAAAATTATTTTCCCATTTCGTATATGACCCAACTTCTATGATATGCGGTTCAATAGCTTGAATTGTGCTAGGTGATAATAACCGTAGAAAAAATTAAGTCGGATGATGCATATATATTAGTCTTCTTTAAGAACTTCTTTTATTCAGATATCGTTGTTAATCTCTATGGATTCCAATTTTTGTATATAATTCAGAATTGTGTCTTCTTCGATTGTCTCCCTGCTCTCGTGAAATGATCGAAATCCATGGACTCTACTCGATGCACAGATGCATTGTTGGACCTACACTATACTTCTAAATCCTAACTTTATTACATAATTAAAAGTCATCTGAGTGCATTTAATTGATAATAGAGATTAAACAAAATCTCGTGTTTAATTGATGTCTGTATGGTTTTGATACGCTGCCATATCCAGAAAGACTCATGTAAGAGCTCCATTTTAAGATGAAGAGATTTTTTTTTTAATTATTTAATTAGAGAGCAGTTAGATGTTTGATGCTATCTTTTTTTTTTTTACAATCTGAAAGCTAGAAAGGACATTCAATACTGTCCAAAAAGATACGTACTCCCATCTTTTGATCTTCACCATGTTTTCCTTGTCTGGGCAGTTGGACTTCGCCTTTCTATATCTTCAATATCCAGCAATAAAGTCGCTTTGTTGTAGGTGTTCGAGTTGGTGGAATAGGTAAGTACGAAAATCTTTTATTATGAGTTTGATTCTCATACCAACGCTTTCTCGGTCAAGTCTGTCACACCAGACTTGCTTAAGACAGTTTACCTGACCGACGTAGTTTGCAAACTATTGTGTCAGCTCGATGAATTACCCAGTGTACACCCAAAAAGGATAACGGTTACGGATTCCTGGTGTTAAAAAAAAAAAACAAAAGTTCCTTTGTTTATATATTTGGTATTTTCCAAATCACATATATTTCTTCAATGAATTTTTAAATTTTATTTAAGAGATTGAAGGAAAGTTCATTTAATTCACATTAACCTGCCAAATGGCACCAGACAGTTCTTCATTTCAAACTCAAGAATTTGACTACACACCTTCACTGCATACAGATTTCCACCAATAAATCATCCATTTTCATGCTACAGATGGCGTGGACTTAATGACTGAACTTCGACCCTTTCATCAAAGAAACCTCGAAGCATTAAAGAGTTCGCATCCACGGTACAATGCTGAAAATGTTCAACAGCAAACTGAAGCGCCTCTGTTCTAGATTGGGATGGCGGCTCGCCGAAGCCGCCGCTCGAAGCCCAAAATCACCGTGACAAGGCTCGGAAATTCAGGCTCCAGGAATCATACAGATGCATCGAACAGTATTTCTTCCGCCGTTATTCATCCAAGTAATGATTGGGCGCGGCGTAAAATCCGTTAAGTCGTTAAGAGTTGCGACATTTAATGCTGCCCTTTTCTCCATGGCACCAGCGGTCCCCGAAACAGAGGATTCATCATGCGTTAATGGGTTCGAAAATCAAGAAAGTGTGAAAAAAATCTTGGGTTTGATCGAAATACAAGAGGGGTAAATCTATGAATAATCGTCCCAAAAGCATACTGAAACAATCCCCCCTGCATCCCAGCAGCAGCATTAATAACAATTCTTCAGATAATCTCTCCAAGCAGCAAAAGTTTGCAAAATCAAGATTAAGGGTCTCCATAAATTTACCCGATAACGAGATTTCTTTGAAGAGAAGCGGTCAGTTGAATTACTACGCCGATACTGAACAGCTGGAAGGATCGGTTGGCGGGATTCTTAAAGAAAAGCTCCATTAAGATCAAACAGCATGCATTCGAGCACAATAAATGGGACGGATTACAGGAGTAGGAGGACAATTTTTGAAGTGTTGAAAGAGTTGAATGCAGATGTATTGGCGTTGCAAGATGTGAAGGCGGAAGAGGAGAAGAATATGAAACCTTTATCCGATTTGGCTGATGCTTTGGGGATGAATTATTTTTTTGCGGAGAGTTGGGCTCCTGAATATGGAAATGCTATTCTCTCAAAATGGCCGATTAAAAGGTGGAAGGTCCAGAAAGTCTTCGATGACACTGATTTCAGGTCCTTGAATAATCTTTTCAATACTATTCTTGATTTC
>CAJQUN010000230.1:739785-877936 GCA_907163345.1 Haberlea rhodopensis | reverse complement strand
TTTCCATCACCACCAGCAAAGGTAATCCTCTTTACATGACTGGACATGGAATGAAAATTTATGCTTGCTTTTGGCCTTCCCACCACCTGAGATTTAAATGAGTATTGATGTATATCAATCAAATCTCGCAAACTCTATCTAACTATAAAAAATTACCAGAGTTGAGCAAATGCTGACGAGGAAATGTGAGACATAAATTGCTATTGGTACAAGAATTGTCGAAGTAGTGGATAACAGGTATATGTGCTGCCTGATTCTTCTGAAAAAACAAGCAACATACCTTTGCATGATTTGTATGCTTTCTGAGTGACACCATGAGATGAGGAACGACCAGAATTTTCATGTAAGCAAATCAATGCTTTCACTTCTAGACTTGCCTCAGACCATGTGCCACTCACATCCCCTTTTGCACTTTTGCGGGTAGAAGACTGATTTTCTGGAAACTTTAAACCCCAAAGTTAATAGAACAAAACCACATGCATTGATAGTGCAGGATTCACATTATACTACAATGAAACAGATAGAACAAGGTACTAATGTCTTTTACTACTGAGCACCTCCTTATCGGAAATAGTTTCTTCATTGGCGTGTGAGATCGAAGCCTTTGTTGGTAAGAAGATAGATTCTTCGTAATATTGATAGGAAGAGTTTATTCTTGGATAGTGGATGCAATCATCATCCTCATCAAAGCATGGATTTTCAACTTCATCATCGACATAGAAACCCATATTTCTCTGCCAAACCAAACTTCTGAGAGAAGCAACAAATATTAAATAATATCAAATCTTAATTGTGGTATGTTTAACACATCCTCTTTCTTGCAATTGACATTGTGAAAGAGACCCAAAAGAAAGATTACGAAGTAATCTGAAGCAAAAAAGCACTATTTTTGCCTTCTATTTTTTCAAATGTTCAGATCAAGTCAACAGTAGACTTATTTGGCATCCAACTAGTCAAGCAATAAATTAGCAGCTTCAAAATTTGAATCGATACCTCATGGGATGAAATGTGCTCGTCATTGGTTGGATGAATTTCATGATAATCTGCAGATGAGCATGGAGACAAATTTATCTGACAACATTTACATTGTGCTTTTAAAATGTTTAATCACAATTCAAATACATTTAAGGTAAGTATAATCGAAGAAAAACCTTTGAACATCTCAAGTTGTGAGACGACCCGCAGTCCCCCCTGCCACATCACATTGTCAAAGATCCAGCATACTTAACCAAGTGAGAAAACAAATCACCATGTATATATAATTCACCACGAATAATGGCTTGCACTAATAAAATTTCAAAACTCAACTTGGCTAATTTCAAATATTATGAACTAAACTAGTCACTAATCTTGAATGCATTTGTATGTCAGCGTGTCACCCTTTTCCACCCATTATAAACTGTATGGGAATGTCACACAGTAAACATTATGATAATTGGGCACCAAAGTTGGGTAAGCATTCACCTCGTACTTATCCGGCGCACCACTCAATGAAACTGCATCTTCTTTCAATAAATCCTCCAAACCTTCTTCTTCTTCAAACAGATCGTCCATAAAACCATGTAAAGACAGATCAAATTAGTTAAATCCTAACACAATTAAGACAAGCGATACATGTACATTGTACACGATAGAGAAGAATCAAAAACCCTCAGGCAACTGCAACTTCATAATCAAAGCTCACACTCAAATTCGTTCAACTACTTACCAGAGATACTCCGGTCAGAATCTTGATTTCCTGGGCGATTCATTCCGAGCTAAAATGAGAACAAACTCTATGAGGGCCAAATTATTAAAAACAACATCACCCAAAATGTAAACGCGGAATCAGCCTTTTGGATGTTCAGGAGATTAAGTAGCGATAGCTAGAACTAGACTGGTAATGGAGGATTTACCGCTCTAAACTGAATCAGTGAGACGGGAACAATTCAGGAAGGTATTGCGCCGTGAAACCACTCGTGTGCCACTGGAAACATTCTGGGCTATATTTTCGGGCCCTAACTGTCATTGACTTGACCGGAGCTCGATGAGTGAAAGTAATGTCAACCGCTTTTTGTTTTTTTAGCAAATTTCGAGCTGGTATTAAGGGGAGAAAAATTTTTAGTTTTCAATCTATAAAAAATAAATGCTTTCAACTAAGTCCATTTCATGTTACAATGATCAAAATAACCCTAAATTGTTATCAAAATTAACTTAAAACACGTCGTCGGCAATAATGCATTCTCTTCCAACACTCTCCGATAGATCGTCGTCAAGTCGCGTACAGCGAATCAGAGACATCACATTGTTGGTGAAGGAATGGTTGACTGCCGCCGCCGTCTCCTCATCTAGCAGCGACATCACACCGAAGAAGGCGGCGGAACCACCGGATGCAATCATTTTTCGGTACATGCAATCAATCCATAACTGATGTGTTAGCATAAATTTGAAAACACACTGTACACTTTCAGTGTTCCTGTAGCTCGGAGAGAGACAGGTGCAACTGTGCTTTGTACCTGGTAGAGAGAGAGAGAGAGAGAGAGAGAGAGAGAGAGAGCATGAGAAGAAGAAAATTGGCTCTGGGAGAGAGACAAAGCATGAGAAGAAGAAATTGATTCTTGCCATTTAACTTAAATCTCTACAACAAAGAGCACTGATATTTTTTCTGGACTTAAATCTTAAGCCCTAATGTAATTTTCATGTCTGCTGGGAGAAAAGAATATCATCATGAAAGCTAAAGGTTACAGGGAAACAACAAATTATGAGTCTATCGGCGCATGTAATTTACATGCACCGATAGACTCGATGGTGCATGTAATTTACATGCACCGACTTATTAAAATCTTGGAAATATTCTGCTTCTGATTTATTTTCTGAAATTTGTTAAAATTTGTGCTTTGCTTGGGTTGGATGGGAGGATCAATAGCTTGGGGAATTAAATTGGCAAAAGAATTCTTTACATGCCCGTGATTTTTTTGGTTAACGAGAATACCTGAGTCTATCAGTGCATATAATTTACATGCATCGATAGACTCAGGCGGTTCATGTAAATTACATGCACCACTAGGTAATTCCTAGCAATATTTATTATGTTTATTGTTGATTGATTGCTCTGCCACCACTGTGATATTGTACGGTCTAGTGGTGCACTTAATTTAATGTAAATTATAGAGATGCACTTAATTTAATGTTATTGGTACCCCTAATTCAATTTAAAGTCTACCATTGTATGCATTTATACTACACTGTTGCATAAATTTATACTACACTGATGCATATAATTTACGTGCACCGTCACACTAATGTAATGCATGTATATTATATTTGCATGCTTCGTATGAGTCTAGCGGTGCATGTAATATACATGCACCGCTAGACACAAGTTTATAGCTATGAACTCAACTTATGCAATTAACAACTGTGTTTCTTTCTTGTCAATTGAAAGTATATTACATTACATGCATCGCATAAGAAAAAGTTGTTCGACTGAATCCACCAAAAATAAATGTTTTCAACTAGTGGTGCATGTATATTACATTTATATGCACCTCATGAGTTGTTTAGTCTCTATCAGTGCACTTAATTTAATGTTGTTGGTACACCTAATTTAATTTAAAGTCTACCGGTGTATGCATTTATACTACACTGGTGCAAGAATTTATACTACACTGATGCATGTAATTTACGTGCACCACCACAGTCATGTAATACATGTATATTATATTTGCATTCATCGTATGAGTCTAGCAGTGCATATAATTTACATGCATGCTAAAAACAAGTTTATAGCTATGAACTCAACTCATGCAATTAACAACTTTGTTTATTTATTGTCAATTGAAAGTATACTACATTACGTGCATTGCATAAGAAAAAGTTGTTTCGACTCAATCCAACAAAAAAATGTTTTCAACTAGTGGTGCATGTATATTACATTTATATGTACCTCATGAGTTCTTTAGTCTTTATCGGTGCATGTAGTTTACATGCATCGATAGCCTTTATTTTGGTTAAAGACAATACAAGAGTCTATCGGTGCATGTAATTTGCATGCACCGATAGGTGCATGTAAATTACATGCACCTTGTTAGTCTCATGTGGTGCATGTAAATTACATGCACTCATAGACTAACATGCACCATATGAGTCTATAAGTGCATGTGATTTACATGCACGCCTAGAGTTATACTGTGCATATATATATATATATTTTCTCTATACTGTAAGTGAGTATTTTGCCTTTAAATTTAGTGATTCTTTCTTGTCAAAAGTATATTACATTCCCATGCATAACATAAGAAAAAGTCACGGCTACGTTGTAGCCTTATCTATTTCGAATTTGGCTAGAAAATGTTTCATTAACTTAAGAGACCTTTTGGCAACAGATTATGTGCACCATAATAGAAATAACAAATCATTATTAAGTGAAGAACAAAAATCCAATAAAACAGCAAAAACGTCAAAAGTTTCTATTTTTCATTTAGTTAAAAATTATTGCAGAGTAGCAATTTGTCATCTTGTCTTTAAAATATGACTAAATATTATGAGTTGCACTATTGAGCATACATGATAATTTCACAAAAGAGGAATGACGTGAAATTATGAAAGGAAATTCATCTACAGTTTCTTAATAATTAACAAGTAATGAAAAATGTAACGATGCATCATCACTTGAATGAGAAACAGTGACGAAATGCTAAAAATTCGATATGCTCATGTTGTTGTTGTAATCAAAATCAGAATGAAATTGTTGTTGCGTATCTTGGGGATAAAGGTTGTAGAGCAAGGGCTTATTTTAGTCTTAATTAATGGACCAATTAGATTAGAGTTTGATAAAATGGACTTAGTTGAAATAAGTTTTCTAAAAGATATATTAGTTGAAAGCAGTTTTTCTTGGAAGATTTAGTTGAAAGATGTTTTGGGAAGTGGTACATTCTTGTAATTTCCTCTTCTTTTTTTTTTTTTTTTGAATAAAACAGTCTATTTTTATGATATCTTAAGAGTTGATGCATCTATAGACACCGGGTAGCATCAAATTTTTCAATTGCAACCCTCGCGATCCCTTCGGTCAAGAGATTATAATATTAAAATACAATTACTTAAAAAGATTTATAATTATAAGAATGTATGAAACACTAAGGGCCAACTAACAATTCTCAACTACCCAAACAACTTTAAGCTATTATCTTAGAACAAATATTTTTTTGGGAAAGCCTTTTGCCAGCTAGCACCATTCACATAAGCGAGTCACGAGTCTCAAGTTCGAGACCCCCCCTCTCTATAGTGTAGTATTGTACAATGTACTTAAAAAACACGTTTTAAAATTCTTATTTAAATTGGTCATTAACTCGAACACGACCCATTATTGCAAAAGGGGTTGTGAACACGACCCACATTATTGCAAAAGGGGTTGTGAAGAAAATAATAATCTTTCCCAATATAAAGAACTTATATGTTTTTTTTGTCAATAAGTTCTAATTATGTTTGTTAATATTAGTAAAATTGCTACATCTCTTTATTTCGTCCTCTCATCAAAAATTATTATTCGAGACTTTATTTTGGACCATCATCTTGTATGTCCGAACAATGTATGTACACTATATCAACCTTAACTCATATATTAAAATTAAAATAAACATGAAGGACCATGTTCCAAATATGATATGTAATCAAGATGGATATTTTCTCGAATATCAACAACTAATTCTTTTAGGTTCCAATAGATTGGGATACGCCACATGATCCGAAGAAAGAATTAAGTCGAATCGTTCACATTAGAAAATCTGTATAATCTGATCAAGGCGAAATTAGTGTCTTCAGTAATACTACGGAATAAGGTCTTACTTTACCGGGCTTTTTAGCCAATTTGACCAATATTCCTGAGAATGTGGATGCATCCTGGTGTCAAACCAGAAAGTGTTCGTGAGTGGTTTGATTTTGGCTGCCTAGCCTCAGTATTTACCACAGCACCAAGTTTTCCGGAAATCACAAAATTACCGGACTGGGTCTATGAAGGAGTGTATGACTCATGGCAGAATAATCATACACTTGGACGAGGAGATGTTCTGGAGTTGAAATTCATAACTGTTGCCCCAGAAATCACAGGAAAAGGCATTCACCCTAGTTTTCATTTTGTAAAAACTACAAAGGCCTAACTGGAAGGCGATGGATCAAATAAAACCATTGTCTGAAGGAACAACACTAGTTTTCCCGCTCACAGAAGATGACATTACGATCAGAAGAGCTTGGGGATTATGGGTCTGTCTCACTGAAATGGGCAAAGTCAAGTATCCGTTCAAAATATTCCAGAAAACAGCGAATGGATCATTCATGGTTTCCATGACAAACCATACTACAAAATTTGCCGATGACTTCTTTGGAAAGAAGAGACAAATATTATGGGACAACAAGAGTCCGGCAACCAAAGAAACTAGCCGGAAGTTCTGCAACATGGCTCATGTGGGAAGATGGCAGGACTACATCTGCCCGAGCTGCCCAGAGCAGAAAGAGCCACTGTTCGGGAAAGGATTCCTTGTCAAAAGGGACCAGAAGAAAGATGACAAAGCAGGACCGGGTAAACGTGGAAGATTCCAACGCGGACTGCAAAAACCAAATTTCTAAGGACCACAGGGAGACAAGAGTCATGTGACTCTGATGAGGACCACTACCATTATAAAAAGAAAACAAAATGGTAGGTCAGCCTCTTCGGCCGAAAGTCGAAGGGACCACAAGATACCAAACAAGAAAGATGATGCATGCAATGACGTCTGATGATAAACAAGATTTGAAGTCCGTATTTCACATCCACCTCCAGACTTCTATAAATACCAAGGCATTCAGAAAGCTAAGGACATCGAAAATTCTCCATAGTTTTTTGAGAAATAAATTTAGAGTCACCAAGCTTTGTAATATTTCAACTTTCGTAGCTTGGTAATCTTTCTTTCTTTTCTGTTGTAATCGTTTGTAATATTGTTCTGTTTGTTTTTAGTTTATTTGTTCTTGAGTCAAGTCTCATCTATATGAGAGGCTAAACAAGTCTGTCTCCTCCCAAAAGGAGACGTTTTAATGTAAGAGATGTTATAAGTATTCCAGAATAAAATAAGGCTTTTGCCCATCTATCTCACAGATTTCTTTAAATCTTTCTTATATCTTGATTATACCTTACGCCCTAGGGTAGGAAACGAATTAGGGATGTGCTGTGCGGTTTCTGAATAAGTCGGATAATTGGCAGACTAACCTCGCCCGTGAGTTGAGGTTGGATGGTGATGAGCCATTCGTAAAACAGTCTGGAGGCACTAAGTTTTCGACTGGTGGCGTTGCGACCCACCTCACCAGGTGTCGTTATGATCAAAATGGTATTTTTCAGTTTGTTAAAATTTTATTGTAATACGGAAGCATATTGGGCCTGTTATTTATTTTAAAACATGATCTTCAAATCGGGTTTTGAATTATAATTAGACGAACGTTATATAAACTGTGAGTCATTTGCAAAAGTATGCTCTGGGATTCATCCCGATATGACAGAAACTGAAGGATCTCATGTTCATATGATGATACTGTTTGGTAAATATTAGGATGAAAACGATGATAAATAGTATCTAGAGGCGTATTTTGTTCTTTAAACAGTTTCTAGGGGTTAGGAATGCAATTTTATTAAAGATTGGTTGGACCGCATGGACCACTTGGACCACATGGGGTTATTATTGTCATTCCAAGAATGGACTTAGATCAACTAATATTGTTTCGCTGGACTATGATAGATTATGTTTCATGTAAGTGTATCGGCCCGTAATTTTCCCTTTAAAGAATCAAACTTAGGTTTTGATTTGTTTTTCACTCTCAATTGGTTTGGCTCACACTTCAAAAAAGTTTAAAATATCGATTTACTTTGTTGCATGTTAATTATTTATCTGTTTCATTAATTGGGGAACCTTCTATAATTTTTTGCATATTAGTGCATTATATTGTACACACACAACGAGTGTGTGTAGGCGGCTAGAATTAATGATGACTAAAGTAATTTAGTACATAAAGTGGTTATTTAATCCATGTGGTATCACTAATAGATATTTTACTCTTATGATTTATAAATATACATTGTACCTCATATGATTTGTAAATATGCATTTTACCCTACTGTGAGCTGCAAAACATAGCGCATTGTCTCCTCATACTGAGACGATGTTCTGCACGTATACAAACCACAAGGGGGAACTTATATATTTTCAAACCACGTAAGATGCCTATTTGAAAAATCATAAGGGGTCATTATCAAAAACCATAACTTAGTACTTTGAAATTCAAGTGGTGGCAATAATCTCGTGACTTTTGAACTAATAGTTACCAACTCTAAAACTAAGATGTTGGCATATTTATGTATCAAGTTGGTGTCACAAATATATAAATCCGCTTTTGGCAAGAAATTCGAGTGAAGTCAACATAAATAAACATGCAACGAGGAGCCGAAAATTGGAACATGGCATTGGACTAAATGGAAATATTCCCAATAAATGATTGAATTTACCCATGAGGCACTACCCCATGAGATATCATAGAATAAATCGCTATCTAGACCGTGGTCGTGAGTCACTTTTTAGCTGTACAACTAATTTTCTTCAATATTGCCTTGGGTTTTAAGCAATTCAAATCCAAAGAAAAAGAATTAATCTTATATTTATTGATGCCCTTCACGTCTTTCAAAATCATATTTTATTCTAGAGGTAGCGGTGATTTGTTATATGTGGTATTCTTGATAGATATTCTACCCTCATGTGATTTGCAAAATATAGATCACCGTACCTTACATAATTTTCAGATTTTTTTGGCTAGTAATGATAAAAATACTCGTGTTTAGGAGAATTGTGTTGCACCTACTCACAAATTATAGGGGCGTTCTGCCTATCTTCACACCATATTGATGTAAGTTGCACCTGATCGAAACCATATTGAGTAAATTGTCACATGATAAAATTATGTCAATTATTTTTTCTATTTTTAGGTGCAGTTTAACTCTTATGTTATTCTTTATGCACAGATTACCCCATAATGTTATTATTTAGGTGCAAGTTTCTCCTTAGGGGTGCAGTTAACATTTTAACATGTAATTTCAAAGTTTCTCCTTAGGGTAAGCTGAATATTTTCAAAACCAAATGGCAGTTCCATGCCAAAAACCTTTTATTCTAATATAAATTAATTTCTCTTAAAACCAAATAATAAAATGGTTTTAAAGATGCAATGAGTGAATTAACTATAATAATTTCTTTACAAACTAGGAAGTGTCTCATCTTAAGTGAACCATCAATGGTAGGTGCTCAACACAATATGAAATGAAAATTGAAAATAATGAAATTAAGTGAACTTAGAAACACTGGTAAATTGAGTCGAGTCGAAAAATATTTGATTCAAATTCAAAATTATCGAATTCGAGCTGAACTCTAGCCCAAATTATTTTGTTCGATAGTTCGCGAGAAGATCGAGAGCTTTAATATTTTATTAATATAATATAACTAAATATTGTTAAATAATATATAGCTTTCGTGTCTCTATTTTCGAGTTATATTTCGAATACATCGCGAACATGCTTGAATATTTCGAATATTGATTCAAGCCAAAAAAATATTAAAATTCACGAGCTTCGAATCGAACTCGAGTTTGAATCTTAAATTTTTCATGATATTCTCCTGAATTTCGTGGGCTTCTTTATTTTTTACACATTGGATATGATTTATCAATCAATCTTAATTTGATAATTAAATTTTGTATATATTTGAAGCTATTTATTGTGGAGGAGAGAATATTATGAGTATAAGATTTTATTCATTTTAATGTATGTGTATTATAATTTTATTAATTGAATTTAATGTTTTTAATTTCCAGATATCATAATCATAATCAACAAAACGTGTTAAAGTTTGCAAGGGGCGGTGGGTCTCCAATCATAGCCCACTGCTTTCCAAATATTCGGAATTCTGTTGAGGAGAAAACAAGTAACTAACAAGACCACGTTCTGTAGACGGTTTTCAGGAACCGCCAGCAGTAGTTTCCAATTTTTCATTTTCAACTGTTCTTCTTGCGTATAAAACAACGCGATGGAACCCTTCAAGAATCCCATCAAACTTAGCAGAAAATCATCGGAATCTAGTATCCAAATATTCCTTGGTTTTATCAACATTGAAGCAATGGAGAAATCGGTGATGGTGGTGGGACTTGATGACAGTGAGCACAGCTTTTACGCTTTGGAATGGACTTTACAGCACTTGTTTTATCCTTCGTCGGACATCTCCCCTTTCAAGCTCGTGATTGTTCACGCGAAGCCTTCCGCTGCAATGGCTGTCGGGATCATCGGGCCAGGTATATTCACTCTTAAGTAATTTCGCTTGCATGTTTCATATTAATCTAGATCTATGTAGTCATGTAGATTAATTATTTTGCAGGTAGTGCTGATGCTTTACCTTATGTGGAAGTGGATTTGAAGAAAATTGCAGACAGGGTTTTGGAGAAGGCCAAGGAAATTTGCAACTATAAACTGGTACGTTAATTGGAGAAATTATTAACAAAAAAAATCAAAAAAATTTTAAAATGTTCAGTCGTTTCGGGCAGCGAAATCGCCATGAAGGCCGTAAAATTACCTTTATAATTACTCATCCATTTTAGCATGGAACTTGACTACTGCAGTTGCTGTTATCATCGCGGAACGGTCTCTGTTCGTGACCGTTTGGCGAACCATGATTGTAACTGGAGATCAATTCTAAGCATTGGGAGTTTTTGCAGGTAAATGATGTGATATTGGAGGTTGTGGAGGGAGATTCTAGAATTGTTCTGTGCGAGGCTGTGGAGAAGCACCATGCTTCTATGTTGGTAGTTGGTAGTCATGGTTATGGAGCTATAAAAAGGTAATGCAATGGGCTCTTAAAAATGTCAAAAACAAATTTCTTTCTTTCAGCTAATGCGATTGGTGTTCTTGCAGGGCTGTTTTGGGAAGTGTAAGTGATTATTGTGCTCATCATGCTCACTGCTCTGTGATGATTGTGAAGAAGCCCAAGGCTAAAAATTAGATTGCAGACACCAAGTTTTATTTTGCATCTGTCAAACTATGCGTAGCTTTTTAAGTTTATTGAGGAAACCTGTTTTATGCTGATTTATCTGTAATAAAATCTTATCTTTATCTTTCGTTTACATCATTTTTTTGCATTCCAGTTCCCTCATTTATACACAACTTAACACTAAGCAATTGCCAAAGCTTTAACCATAATTAACTAATTTAGATCTTCACTGCTTTATGAAGCAATTAACAAACTTGGATTATCGTGATTTTTGAGAGTGTTCCAGGGACAAACTGTTATATGTAGAAGATTCTAGGAATCAAACAGGTTCCTTAATTCAACCATAAAAAACTCCATCTGCAAGGATCTAAAGCATATATATAGAAACAAGTGCATCCAACTACTCGGCTAGATGGTGACAGAGAAACAAAATAAGCCTCACCACCATAAGGAAAAGCATTCTAAATGTTAAAAAAGCAATGCATGGAAGGAAAACAATACAATTCGTTTTGCACCCACAACCCAATCCATCCAGGTGTTTAAAGTTCCACAACACATAAACACAATGTTTACATCATTATTAATAACAAAGTTCTCAAGAAGATCGTTTAATTCCCTTTTCATCTTTTCAATTGATCAAACAGAAACCAGCCATTGATGAGCACCATCTCCGTGTTCCTTACCCTTCTCTGAAGCTGCTCTAAGTTGACGCTGCTCCTCCTTATATGTTCGGTTTCTACGTTGGAACTGCAACAAATGCAGTAATATCACATGCATCGTTATGAAAATGTGAGGTGAAGGGGGCCAATAACTGCCTATCAGGGGGATAAACCATTTCTATCAGCATTATAGTTCAAACTAAGAGCTAACTTTAGAAAAGGAAAATTTTAAAAAAGGTTAATAACCTCAAAGCATTTAATAGTCTAGCTTCTGTGATTTTTTCAACTGGGATTTTGGTTCATACAGAAAAGCCTAGAACACTTTTGGTCCCTAAACCTTTCTATTTAATCACTAAACTTTTTAAATTTTCCAATTAGTCCTCACCATTAATTGTAGGGCAAAACTATAAAGAAATACCAATTTTATCCTTATATAATAAATTATTGTTTTGCTTAAAGAAAGATCCTTAAAATGGTATTAAAGTCTAGGTTTATTTTGGAAATATTATAATAATGTTTATGAAATTTAGTATTATCCTAACGGAGGAGACTACCTCAATAAATATGGCTCCGAACGAATGCCTGATATGTCACTCATACAGGTGATATTTCTAAAAATTGTAAGAACTTGAACAGGAACATCTGGCCGAAGATCAACGCGTCAATAAGAGATGGAAAATTCTACGAGGAGCCAGTGCTAGCCAAGCTAGCATAAACCGTTATAAAAAGCTGGAAAGGATGGCTATGAGGCTATACAGTGTGAACATCAAACCATAGTTCGCATTAGCCGAAGCTCAGGAGGAAGACCATCATGAACACGATGATACGAACCCAGATCCTAATGACCCAAGAGGATCCCGACTAGACGAATATGATGGGAGGACCAACTTTTCGAGAAATCGAGCCTGATAGTTCTAAGATATCCAAAGATTTTAGAGAGATCCAGAAGACTGTGCAGAGCTATGAGAACAAACAATATCATGTCCCATCGCAACTCTATCATATCCAAACTCAGATGGAGATAATGATCAAACATCATGAGGAAATTCTTGAAAACTTTTTTTTTTGATAATTATGGAAACCTAAACAAATCTATTTTTTGTTCTAAATATAGTTGTTTAGGTTTCCATAATTTCTACTACTAACATGAGTTTCTCCTCTGCATCCGATCGCGAACCACGCGTTATGCCAATTGAATTATCTTCTCTAGTCGGATTTTGTAACGAACCCCTGCGATTTTCCAAATAGGCAGTTTACATATATGTGATTTGAAAATAGATAGTTTATGTGGTTTTTAAAATAGACACTCCCGTATTTTAAAAATAGACTGCATATGTGATTTTCAAATAGCTAGTTTACCCACGTGTTTTGAAAATAGGCAATTAAGGGGGCAATATGTTATGCTTTGCAAGCCAAATTAAGGTAAAATATCTATTTTGAAAATTTCATATTTTCAAATCATGAGTGTGTAAACTGTATATTTATAAACGACGGGTAAAGTGCGTATTAGCCGGTAAATTGGCACTCAGTGATGATCTGCAATATTTTGAGAAAAGTTTTAGATGAAGCTCCTCTTCCAACTATTTACAGCTTTAAAAACTAACATTTAAAATTTGACCTGAGGTGTTTACTTGTCTTACTGTTGAACTGGTTGATTCGGGAGGATCTCAAAATATGAAGTCAATTATCCTTAAAACTGTGTCACTTAATGATGACAGTCCACGATTAGCTTTGCCTTACCTGGAAGTGGGTTATAGAACTAAAAGTTGCAGCTACATCGAACGCACTGTTTTGATAATGCAATCAGATATATTGGTCTATGTCTCCTAATTAATTGTAAATGTATAATTCAGGAAGAAAATTAAACGTGATTTCGAGTTGACTTTGCTCCTTCAAGTTTATCTTAATTGATTAAATGCAATTGCAAAATTCATGAGTGATTTCTTGTGTAAAGCTAAATCACACCTGAACTTTTTAATCTATATTGAATAAAATCAAGCCTAACACAAGCCTAGCAAGATCAAATCTTAAAATGACAAAATTAAATCCTATCCGTATTCATACGCTATGGCACCGTTTGATACATTTATAACTATATGATGAGTGATGATTTTTAGTTGTTCATCACTCACTTATTACATTACATCCATTATACTATACCAAACGATGCATATATTGTTTAAAAGCAATAATTGTTACTGCTAATTAAGCAATCAAACATTGTATTTGAGATGTTATGCTTTTAAAAGATTTGAGTTACACATGACAATAAGTTATAAATTTCAATAAAGCGACACGCATATATGATGCAAATATTTTGAAATTTTTTCCGACCCTTTAGCGAGTTAAACCAAAATAACCCTCCATTATAATCACCTAGATACATCAATGCTATTAAGAAAGATCACCAATAGATTTTTTATTTTTTTGGTATTTTTCGCATGTCATTAACTGAACTTATCAAAATAAAATTCTTTTTAAAATATTTAGAAGTAATTAGTTTTTATTTATTTATTTCGCAGTCACCATTATTCGAATTTACGATAACAATGTGATTTTTTAATTATTTTTATTTTATAATTTATTTGTTGGTAACAACTTATACGAAATAAAGACAAAAATTTCAAATCATTGAGACAGAAATATGCAACTTAACAGCAGAATTTACAAATTTATAGAAGTAAATCTGTCATCATTTTTTTTAGTAACTTTTTTAACCTCACCAATAGATTTAGAACTATTAATTAATAAAATAATATGAAATCCAGTTCTCCCAATCAATTTTCCAAATTAAATATTCAAATCCAAAAAACTCTGCCTTGGTGGATTCATCATCTCAATTGACAATTTTTTCTTTGATATCCCATATGGTAGTGTCCTATGGGGTCGATCCAATCATACATGATGTATATTCTCATCCAATATTGAGAATGTATGTTGAATGATTGAATCTACCACATGGGTATGAGATAGCCAAGAATATTTCTCAATTGACACAAGTTTCAAAAGTAATGGATAATATATCCGATTTCATCAGGATTCACATCTCATGGATGCAATCTTTTTTGCCATAAAATAATTTAGGCACACATATCAAAATACATATACTAGTGCAACATTAAGGTTGCATGAACTTCGATGTTCACATCGAAACTCGTTTATTTTAAATCACACATGTATCTTGCTAAACATGGAGGAAATTTTTTATAATATTTGTTTTCAATTACATGTTGTCTAAGTCTTTTTAAGTTATTGTATTACAGAAAAAATCAACACAGCTTGAATAATAAATATTTGAAAGTGACAATCGAGCGATTAGTGGAATTGGAAGCACCAAGAAAAGCTGTAGTACAGTGAATTATAATGGATCAACAACGTGGTATGAGGAAAATGTTTGTATGGATCTGTTGGGGGCTCCACATATGGACCAACTCAATATGAAGTCTAAAATATATGTTAGCTTATTATTATTATTATTATTTTATTTAAGATATTATATGTTTTAATATTGAATTGGTGTATAAACGAGGACCAAACTGGATACGTATAAGTTTTTCATGTGGGATGATGGATTTGAGTAGACATTCACTGACGAGTGGTCAGTTCTCTTGACCGAAAAAAATTAGTATATCATCTCAATTAATCAATTACATTTTTTTTTTGTGTTGCTCTCTGATCATGCATCTGTATATCAATAAATTATCATAATTAGAAATACAATTGCTGAATGATCACTCCAATGGTTTTTAGGAGATAGGATTTGTGATCTTGATTCTGATGGATAAATTTGAAAATCACTGCTTGTCATTATATCCACTAGCTATAATTGATATTAAAATCTAATAGTACTTTGATCACAATGGATCTGTAGGGAAACTTTGTTGCTGCCCTTAAGTGTGCTACCTTCAGGAGCAACATCCACCATCCAAGTGGAATTGATCTACAGGATGGTGGGAGCTAGTGGTTGCTTAATTAATTTAAAATTCAACTTGCCTGACGATTGATGTACCGTAACGGCAATATATCTTGGCTACCCGGGATAATACTGTAAGAATTATTCACCAGAATACTTCTTGGCTACTTCTTGGTATTACGCCCATGGGATCGTTTGCTTCATTGATTGATTGAGACACTTTGCGAGTAAGAAAGAACCACTGAGGATGATCCGTAATCAACTAAAAACAACAGTTTTCTTACGTAAATTATTTAGAGATAAAAAAATCCACCCTGCCATTATAAATATGGAAATATGGGCCACCTGCTTGTGTGCATATACTGATATTTGTCATTTCTTGCTATCTTCAACAATTTTGTCTTTCTCGTCGTCCTTGTATTTTCCATGAGAATTACAGATCAAGAGCTCCAACCAGTAAAGGATGGTAAGATATACTCTTGGATTAGCATTATTACATATCTCGTCTCACATATTTGATATGACTCTAACCTAGTTATTGAGTCTTGAAAAACCAATTGTTCAACTATGGTGCTAATTGGTTGGCCACGATTATTGATGTAATGATTGTATAGGATCATAATTCTAGTCAAACAAGTTAGTCTTAATCTCCAAGTCCCTTATCTTGTTTACTAAAGATTTGCTGTTCTTCAATAGGTTTGAAATCTGAAATTAAACATCTAACAGAAAATGCTGAAAACAATAAGAAAACCTCATCGCCTTGGCTTGAAAAATACCGATGGTGGCTTCAAGTGGTGGTGTACTCTTTCTTAGTCTTGGCCGGACAATCGGTTGGCACTCTCTTGGGCGGAGTATACTTCGATAAGGGAGGAAAAAGTAAATGGATGGCAACATTTGTACAAGTTGCAGGATTCCCAGTTCTTTTCCCCTTCCAGTTGTTTACAAAAGAAAAGAACATCGACTCCGAATTTACCATCACAAGGAAGCCTTCATATCCCTTGATTCTTTCTTTAGTTTACCTTTGTGTAGGCATATTTGTAGCAGCAGATTGCATGCTATATTCAATTGGTCTCCAATATTTACCAATAACTACATATACTTTGATCTGTGCAAGCAAGTTAGGATTCAATGCCCTCTTCTCCTATTTTCTAAATGGACAAAAGTTCACCCCGTACATATTGAATTCATTGGTACTCCTAACCATATCCTCTATACTTCTAGTATTTCAAACAGAGCCCGGATGCTCAAAAAAGTCATTAGGAAATAAATACACTATTGGATTCCTAAGCACGCTTGGTGCATCAGCTGGATACGGGCTGATGCTGACGTTAACGCAGCTCGCCTTTCAGAAGATCATCAAGAAAGAAACCCTTCGGGAGATTCTTGATATGACGATCTACCAAAATGTAGTTGCAACATTTGTGATACTAATTAGGCTATTCGCTAGCGGGGAATGGAAGACACTGAACAAAGAAATGAACGAATATAAGTTGGGGAAAGTTTCTTATGTTATGAACTTGTTTTGGACTGTAGTTTCTTGGCAGGCATTCGGTGTTGGTTGTATAGGGCTGATATTCAAGATTTCATCATTGTTTTCCAATGTGATTAGTATCTTTGGACTGCCTTTGACTCCAATTTTGGCCATAATCTTTCTACAGGATAAGCTCACTGGATTAAAGGGTATGTTGATGACATTGGCATTATGGGGTTTCTTGTCTTACATGTATCAACATTATCTTGATGACTTGGAGATGAAGCAGAGAAATGAAACTTCTGATATTGAAGAAGTTTCTCTTACTGAAAGAGCTGAATAGTTACAGGGATTTACACTTTATCGCGAGATTATGTACAATTACTGAATAATAAACTCGTGTTTGAACCATTTGTGCATCACACATGCTTATATAGCAGAGACAATACAATTTGCAACTCAATATTGTTGATTTTTATTGTCTTGGCAGCTACCTAAAGTTTTATCCATTCTTTTAAAAGTCAAGTATCTGATTTATGTCTTTCTCGAATTATTCTTGGCTATCTCATATGACACTATATCCAATATTGAATTAATGACTCATATTTATCAATGTCCCACTTTTTTACGTGAAACCCAAAACTTAATAAATCAAGATCATTATCCACCCGCGTATGTTTAATGCAATAATATTTAATGCAATAATATTTTTATCACAAGAATCGCATGGCCTAACAAACCAATCATGCATTCCTTATATAAAACTAGCTGTCAGGTGCACGTATTTAACGTTTGTGACAACACGAAATAGTATAACACGACAAAAATAGCATGACCAGTGATTTTTTGTTAAAAAACTCCAACAGCACACGTGTAAGAAAAAGACTTACACGTGTCAAAGCTTTGATCGATTTGGTCACTATGCTAATGTTTCTTTTTGCGGTATAGAACTTAGCTTCCATAAACTCAATACCAAATTAGTTACGGTTTACTTTTGTTGCTACAATTGCTATACCTAAGTTAGAAAAATACTTGTATAGATCGAATGTTTGTAAAAACCAAGATACATAAATATATATGTATATATATGTATATTTTTGTATATATGTTGATGTTTATAAGATCAGGTGTATAGAAGTAGGACCAGTTGAATCTTTACTAGTAAATGTAGATGTTTGCTTCCCTATTTGTTTTTAATGCAAAAAAGGGGTTGCCTCGTCTTCTTCCTGTCAAGAACATGAATTCGAATTCACTTTCTCGTGGGCCATGGTTTTTTTTTTCCGGCTGCGAGTTTGATATCGTTACTTACCAAGTTCTCCTACCTTAACTACGATAGCAAAGCCCATGTCCCTAGCCTAACATTGAGTGAAAAGAAGCCAAACCATATATAATAAAGAGAAATTTGTTTTATCGTCCTCTATATTTAACTCCCTTCGATTTTGATCGCTATGTAGTCAAAATGATTCTTAGTCTGGTATCAATTTTTCGGTAATTTTGGCTTTGTTTTGCAATTTTAGTCACATCGACATCACGTCGGCGTTATATCAGCACCACACTGTTAAATGACTAAAATTTAAAATCTATACTCCTATAAAAGTGTGGATCAAAGGGCAAAGTTTTTCATTGTGATTTAACAATTTTGCCCTTTTTTCCTATACTTTCTTACACAAATAAAAATTACATAGGGATATAATTGTAAACTCATAATATTAACAAGGGACATAAAAGGAAAATGAATAGTAGAGTTATTAACATTCATTTAGTTATTAATTAATAATGTATTAAAATCTATAATATAAATTCTCACCTCTTCATTTTCCACATGAATTTACAAGATTATTTTCACCTCTTCATTTTCCACATGAATTTATAAGATTATTTTCTTAATTAGTACATCATAATTACTATCTATATCTATATCTATACTCCTATAAATTCTCACCTCTTCATTTTCCACATGAATTTACAAGATTATTTTCACCTCTTCATTTTCCACATGAATTTACAAGATTATTTTCTTAATTAGTACATCATAATTACTAACTATATCTATATCTATACTCCTATAAAAGTGTGGATCAAATCTATACTCCTATAAAAGTGTGGATCAAAGGGCAAAGTTTTTCATTGTGATTTAACAACTTTGCCATTTTTTCCTACACTTTCTTACACAAATAAAAATTCCATAGGGATATAATTGTAAACTCATAATATTAACAAGGGACATAAATCTATCTATACTCCTATAAAAGTGTGGATCAAAGGGCAAAGTTTTTCATTGTGATTTAACAACTTTGCCATTTTTTCCTACACTTTCTTACACAAATAAAAATTCCATAGGGATATAATTGTAAACTCATAATATTAACAAGGGACATAAAAGGAAAATGAATAGTAGAGTTATTAACATTCATTTAGTTATTAATTAATAATGTATTAAAATCTATAATATAAATTCTCACCTCTTCATTTTCCACATGAATTTACAAGATTATTTTCTTAATTAGTACATCATAATTACTAATTATTAAAAATATTAATAATAGTAAAAATAATAAAATAAAATATACTAAATGCTAACAATAATGCATAATAATTAGATATGTTAAGTAAGTTAAGACAATCCAAATTGTGCATCCTAAATAATAATAATAATAATAATAATAATAATAATAATAACAACAACAACAACAACAACAGTAGCATTAGTAGTAAAAGAAAGTATAAATAATAGTAGTAAAAAATATAACAATAAACATAATAATTAAAAAATATTATAATAAAATAATATTAAAACTTAAATATAATTATTATTCTACTTATATAACAAGAAGTATTAGAACAACTATTATAACACAATGAAGAATTAAAACAAGCTAAAAAACGCATAATTTATTGTCAACTCATTGTACAGTTCTACTAATTAATATATAAAATTAATAATTGAATAAGTATTCATGATAAACCAAGACAATGAATATTTAAATTACTAAAAAGTTGAATTTTCCAAAATATTCAATTTTTTATATAATATTTTTGAAATCAATTATTCATTTGATAGTACAATTCACTTGACATGGAAAATTTATACAATAATCATCAAACAAATTCACATAAACAATTATATTATTCAAATAAAATCATACAAATACTATTAAATACAATTTTGTAACTACTAGTATAATTCGCACCATAAATATCTGAATGTCTAAGTAACTTTTAACATACAAAAATAAAAATTGTTTTAGCATCACCACCACTTAAAATAAGAAATAACTAATAATTTCAAATATTAATAATTTCTACGTTTATTTTAATAAATAGAAAAATTTAATTAACGTATCAGAAAAATCAATATTATATTTTTATCTTTTGAATTTATAATTATATATAATCTAACGGATATTCACGTGCGTCGCACGTGCTTTGTACTAGTAATAATAATAAGCAAAGATAACAGAGACTGAAATTTGATAACACAGAAGACCAAATCATAAAGATGCAATAAATGACCAAAATTGCAATTTCCATATAATTAATGATACCAGTCTCTGATACACAAGTGATTCATTTCAAACTGTTGTGCTTTCAATTCTGTATTTGTAACATAGTTAATCACTTTGCTATCACACTATTATGACCTCACAGTTGTTTGTGTTACCTTCAAGCCTAGATTTGTTTCTTTAGGTATTCAGCCATCGCTGGTTGAGTTCATATTTCACGTTGATGACAGATGTGCATGTACAGAGGTATGGAGATTTATTATGTCACTCGATCTACTGAACAAAGACAAAATTTACATTAAAAGTTCAACATAACATATTGTTAGTTGAAATACAAGCTACGACTTTCCTGGTGCTGCCTAAACACTCGTCAAAATTGTGATATCGGCTTAAAACAACATGCAGCAACAGTACATTAGAGAGCAGAATCTGAAGACTTGAAATACCTCCTATGAAGCCATCACATAAGACGACCAACATAGATTGATCGAGGAAATTTTATCTTCAGTTGGGGCCATTGCACGAACAATTGATCAGCCATATGGAGCTTGTAAAGAAGCAAGCTACTTAAAGACAGCCTCCTAACTCTATCAATGCTTTCAATGTAGAAAATGGACTACCACCTGATTCCATACACCGCAAACATGGATTTACAAATTCATCATCCACTCTGATTTCCCAAGAAAAGAAAAAAGCCACCACATAATGCAGGCATGCACAAATCTTAAATTTGTTTTTACTGATGGAAAGCGGTTTTCCTCATTCAAATTGTTTTGTTGCACCTAATCTTGGCACTGGGGATGGTGGGGAAGGAAATAACTTTCACTGGTCCGATAGCATATTCTCCAGTTGCTTCAGCAGTACAGAGATTTCCCCGGCTATTCACGCATGAAGATTGTCGTATGTATGCTCGACTTCGGTTGCCGGTGAAAAAAGTCTTTCTCTTCCCGTCCCGGGTCATACTCCGGTGACATCTTTCTTTTCACAGTCAAAGTAAACCCTTATTCGTAGCCGGAGAAGGGACAAGTGCCCTTACGATGTTCATGACCAATTGGATCCTGACCTGTTCGCTCCCCATGCTTTCGCACCCCAGCGTCGGTTCTATCGATAGAGCAAATAGGTATGATCCCAGACTGACGTCATGGGGGCGGAGGCGGAGACTAGCTTTGTACAGTCAAGTTATCCAGACCTTGAAAAGGAATGCAATTATACAAAGCGGTATACAAGTTCCAGGCCCGATGCAAAGAATCTGCTTAGTTAATTAAATAACTCAATCAGTAGACTGAAAAAAATGAAACTATTGTAGTAAGATCCAAAAAGAAACAACAATACCACTCGAGGCTTGATATTAAACGTTAGCCACAACGCATGAGTTAGAGCAATTAAGGTTGTGCCGGTTGAAGTTATGTAAGACTTGAGAATTTTGAGAACAAAAATGAACGGAAGCTTATTTTATTCATTGATCATTTACAGTATATATACATGTGTATGCTTTTTTTTTTTTAAAAAAGGAAATGTTGAGCTAATTATATCAGTCAATTACAATCTGCAAGCTAGATTATAAGAATGCTAATAATGCTTGATTGTTGGATAATTGATTTTCCTTTTTGATAAGCCTCTGTATCAATGCCTTGATCTATGGGATTGTGATTCTTGACATGCCCTCTCAAACTGTTGTGTGGGAGAGACGAACACCCAGTTGCGTCTAAATATTTGAAAACCAATCTTGTTTAGAGGTTTTGTAAAAATATCAGCGGGTTGTGATGATGATGTAATATATCTCGTGACAAGATTTCCGATTGCAACTTTTTCTGTTACAACATGATAATCAAGCTCAATGTGTTTTGATCACGCATGAAACATCGGATTAACCGACATAGGAATAGCACTGACATTGTCACAGAATAATTGTGGAGGTTCTGCTAATGTTACCCCAATCATAGATCGATATTCGACTTCAGAACTGGAACAAGACACCATAGGTTGTTTCTTTGAACACCAAGAAAATGCAGTTTGCACCGAGATATACACAAAATCCTGTAGTACTTCTTCTTATAGTAGTAGGACATCTGGCCCAATCGGAATCACTAAAAGCATAGAGAGTAGTCGGACTTTGAGTAATGTAGCAAATACCAAAGTTTTTCTGTGTCCAATTTAGGTTTTCTCAATATACGCTTTGCTGGCTTTAAATGAATTAGTGTAGGATTGCTAAGAAATTGAGAAACCTTATTGACTGCATAAATAATGTCTGGCCAGGTAAAAGTAAGGTATTGAATGGCACCGACTATGCTCCGAACGGCTGTTGCATCTACTGGTTCTGAATCAGAGACATGTGCTTGTCTTTTATCGCCATTGGTGTAGTAAAGGAAGCACTTTCAAGCATCTTTGTTTTTTGAAGTAAGTCGTGTGTGTATCTTTGCTGAGACAAGAAGATACCACCATGAAAATACTTTACATCAACACCAACTAAGTCGTGTGTGTATCTTTGGTGTAGTAAAGGAAGCACTTTCAAGCATCTTTGTTTTGTGAAGTAAGTCGTGTGTGTATCTTTGCTGAGACAAGAAGATACCACCATGAAAATACTTTACTTCAACACCAAGAAAATAGTGCAGCGATCCAAGATCTTTGATTGCAAACTCTTGGCCAAGCTTATCCATTAAACCTTGAACAAAAACATCATTATTTCCAGTAAGAAGAAGTCATCTACATATATGAGAATAATAGCAGTAATGCCACTGTTGTGATAGACAAAAAAGTGAAACATCTGATTTACTGCAATAAAAGCAGGGTTCCAGTAGATATCGAGAGAGCCTATCAAACCAAGTATGTGGAGCTTGCTTTAATCCACAGATTGACCTTTTCAGTAAGCAAACATGATTTTTCTTTGTGGAGTCAATGAATCCCGGTGGTTGTTCCATGTAAACAGTTTCCTTAAGATGTCAATGTAAGAATGCATTTTTAACATCAAGTTGCCTCATTTGCCATTTAAATGACGGAGAAATAGCAATCCTTGTCGGATGGGAGTTGGTCAGACTACTGGACTAAAGTTTTCATCGTAGTCGACACCCGAGACTTGTGTGAAGCCCTTAGCAACCAAACGAGCTTTGAAGCGATCAATTGTTCCATCCTCTTTCGTTTTAGGGCGAAAAACCCACTTTGATCCAACAATATTAACTCCAGACAGTTTAGGAACTAAATCCCATGTATCATTGGACTTGAGAGTGGTAAGTTCATCTTGCGTAGCACCTTTCCAACTTTGATCTTTTAAGGCTTCTCTGAGACTGTTTGGTTCAGATGGAAAAGATTCATTTGTTGCAACAATTGCATAATCTTGCAAACATAGAGGTGTCTTGTGTTGCCTCACTGGTCGATAGATGATTTGAGGATTTGCTCCAGAGCTTTCGATGTTTGATGATAGATTTTCCACATTTTGTGATTGCTCGAATGATGCCTCAATTGGTGGCTCAATAAAGATTCTTTCAGCCTGCTCACACTCATTCTGCATCTGTAAGTGTGTTGAGAGGTCATGAGTTTCTTCAGTCAGTGGCTCAAAGACTTCTGCATTTGTGTTATCGGCACCAGGAAACTCCAAGTTGTAGAGGTGGTGATATTTGCATTGGAAATGTTATCACAACAATTTATGAAGTTAGGAGCAATTAAGGTTTGAGGATTTTCCTTTTTCGATTTTTCTTTGTTTGAAAGATCCTCCATTATGCCAATCCACTCATCCAGGTTGGGAAATTCTGATAGCGAAAATCTTTGGGAGTTCTGGACCAATTATGTTGGTTTGAAAGGAAATGCTTCTTCATCGAAGATGACATGTCGTGAGATGTATACCCGTTGTTTTTGGCTCGAGACATCGGTATCCTTTGTGTATTGGACTATATCCAATGAAAACACAAGGGTATGTGTTGGGTTTTTGGCCCATTACCTATTTATTCCTAATGTGCTTTGGCCCCCTTTTCCTTTCTAATTAACCGAGCCCCTCTTTTTATCTCCCCCCCTTCACCCTTGCTCTTCCCATTCTGTCCAGAAGCTTCTCCTTCTCTGTGTCTCTTCGGCTGGACCATCCTTGGGACTTGCTCCCCTCCCCTTCGTCTCCTTTGGTGCCATTAAGTTGGCTTGGTTCATGATGAGGTAAACAAGCCTGAAACCCAAAAATCCCTTGGTGTATTTTCGTCCCCCCCTTTGTCTTCGTGTCTCGGGTTTTCCTTTGTGGTTGACTGAGTGCTTTGTGCTTTCTATGTGAGAGTGGGTGCACTGTGTGTGTGGCCTTGAGCTTTGGGTGGTGCTTGGTGTGGCCGTGAGTGTGGTGCTGTGTGCGCCTTGTGCTTAGTGTGGTGCTGTGTGCGCCTTGTGCTTAGTGTGGTGCTGTGTGCGCCTTGTGCTGAGTGTGGTGCTGCGTGCGCCTTGTGCTTAGGGTGGTGCTGTGTGGCCGTGGTTGGTGCTGTGTGTGCGCCTCGAGCCTTGGTGCTATGTGCACTGTGTGGCCGTGAGCTTGAGTGTGTGCGCTGTGTGCGTGCACTGTGTGTGTGGCCGTGAGAGTGGTGCTGTGTGCACTGGTGTGCCGTGGGTCTTAACCAGTGTGGTTAGTTGTCTGTTGGAGCTGTGTGTTCGGGCTGTGTGCCTTGGGCAGTGGTTCGGGCAGGGTCTTCGGGTAGTGTCTTCGGGCAGTGTGTGTGTCTCCACCTTTTTGGATTCGATACCTTGGTTCCCCGGTGACGACGTTGAAAGGAAACCCAGCTCGACCTGAGCACTAATTCCTTACTCTTGCTTTGCATTTCAGTTTATAGTTTTAATTAGTTGAAATTGTATACTGTGATTGCTTCTGTTCTTGATTGCAGGTTATCAATCGAGATTGAAAGCGGAACGAAATCCTTACAGTGGTATCAGAGCGTTCCGTGCCTGGTGGAGTGCTCGGTGGACTTCGGGCAGCAGCAAGAGTGCTCGGGCAGACCTCGGGCAGCGGCTGGAGAGCTCGGCTGGTCTCGGGCAGTGCTTGGTAGGGCTTCAGGCAGCAGCAGTAGGGCTTCGGGCAGCAGCTGGAGAGTTCGGGCAGCGATTGGAATCTCGGGCAGATCTCGGGCAGTGCCTTCGGTGCTTCGGTCAGTGTGGTTTCGTCACCCCAGAGCTTTGTCTCTGGGTAGTAAGTGATTATTCAACCCTTTAATCATTTTACTATCGTGTTTCTAGGTGTAATTGTGTCCCTTACCCGTAGGAAAATCTCTATCTGAAGCCCCATGCTCGTACACCGTTGAGTGTATTGTGATCTTGTGGGTGATAGCGTTTTTTTCCTTCCCTTAGCTTGGTTAATTCTTTCATTGTGTTTTGTGTGCCTTGTGGTCCTTGCTTCTGCTGTTTGGTTGTTGAAATTGTGTGTGCCTCTCTGCTTAGTTGTGATGGCTTCAATTTCTGGATATAACTTGAACCTTTTAATGGAAAATCTGATTTTTCTATATGGCAACAAAAGATGAAAGGAATTTTAATACAACAAAAAGTATTTAAAGCTATTGACGGTAATTGGGCTGAGAACATTATTACTGCTAAGAAACTTGAAGATGACGAATATGCTTATTCTATGACTCTAAAAGATGTGAGACATGTTCCTGCTTTGTGCAATAATTTGATGTCTTGTGCTGGTTTAGAATCATGTGGTCTTGAGGGTAGATGGGGAAATGGAGTTATGAAAATCATAAAGGGTTCTTTGGTTGTTTTCAAAGGTAAAAAGAAAAGACATCTTTATGTTTGCAAAACTGAATCTGTATATGATAATGTGAATTATGTGGCTGATGAGTTGACTGATCTGTGGCATAGGAGATTAGGTCATATGAGTTCTAAAGGTCTAGAGATTTTGCATGAAAAAGGTTGCGTTGGTAAAGACGTGTTGTCTTGCATGCCTTTCTGTGATTCGTGTGTTTTTGGCAAACAACAAAGAGTGAAATTCCCGGATTTCCCTTCCCCTAATGTGACTATGAGTTCTGTGCATGTTGATGAGTCTGAGTCCAGTGCCACTCCTTGCGAGGTGGAGCATTTAACTGGTGTACGTCATGTTAAGGAACCTGAAATTCATGGAATGCCTGTAAATCATGGTAGTGTTGTTGAACATGAACATGTTGTGCATGATGAATTGGTTGCAATTGAACATGAAGATTTGCATGATATAGCTTATGCTATTAGTTGCTTAAATAGGTTTCTGTCTAATCCTAGCTTTGTGCTTTGGAATGTTGTTCAATGGTTGTTATCTGTAGGTGATAATCTAAGTGATTATGTGTTTTATCCTGCTGATATGTGTACTAAGTGTTTGTCCCTTAGTAAAATTCAATCATGTTTAAAATTTTTTAAATTTGATACTGATGATTGATGCATGTTTAGTCCCTTGGTTAGTGTTTTATAACCTGCTGTGTGCTCGTTATAAAACTGTTACCCTGGTTATTTTCTCACTTTAACTTGCTGTGTGCTTGTTATTGTTTTTCCTTTGTCTGTGCTGTGTGCTATGACAGGAATTTGGTCCACACAATACTGTGTGTGTTGTGGGGACCCTTTGGGCGATGATGAGTCATCTATTGGGTTTTCCTTACGTTGAGGTGGAGCCGGATTGTGCCAAGGTGGAGATTTGTTGGGTTTTTGGCCCATTACCTATTTATTCCTAATGGGCTTTGGCCCCCTTTTCCTTTCTAATTAACCGAGCCCCTCTTTTCATCTCCCCCCCTTCACCCTTGCTCTTCCCATTCTGTCTAGAAGCTTCTCCTTCTCTGTGTCTCTTCGGCTGGACCATCCTTGGGACTTGCTCCCCTCCCCTTCGTCTCCCTTTGGTGCCATTAAGTTGGCTTGGTTCATGATGAGGTAAACAAGCCTGAAACCCGAAAATCCCTTGGTGTATTTTCGTCCCCCCCCCCCTTTGTCTTCGTGTCTCGGGTTTTCCTTTGTGGTTGACTGAGTGCTTTGTGCTTTCTGTGTGAGAGTGGGTGCACTGTGTGTGTGGCCTTGAGCTTTGGGTGGTGCTTGGTGTGGCCGTGAGTGTGGTGCTGTGTGCGCCTTGTGCTGAGTGTGGTGCTGTGTGCGCCTTGTGCTTAGTGTGGTGCTGTGTGCGCCTTGTGCTGAGTGTGGTGCTGCGTGCGCCTTGTGCTTAGGGTGGTGCTGTGTGGCCGTGGTTGGTGCTGTGTGTGCGCCTCGAGCCTTGGTGCTGTGTGCACTGTGTGGCCGTGAGCTTGAGTGTGTGCGCTGTGTGCGTGCACTGTGTGTGTGGCCGTGAGAGTGGTGTTGTGTGCACTGGTGTGCCGTGGGTCTTAACCAGTGTGGTTAGTTGTCTGGTGTAGCTGTGTGTTCGGGCTGTGTGCCTTGGGCAGTGGTTCGGGCAGGGTCTTCGGGTAGTGTCTTCGGGCAGTGTGTGTGTCTCCACCTTTTTGGATTCGATACCTTGGTTCCCCGGTGACGACGTTGAAAGGAAACCCAGCTCGACCTGAGCCCTAATTCCTTACTCTTGCTTTGCATTTCAGTTTATAGTTTTAATTAGTTGAAATTGTATACTGTGATTGCTTCTGTTCTTGATTGCAGGTTATCAATCGAGATTGAAAGCGGAACGAAATCCTTACAGTATGTTTTCTTGACAAACTTTGAGCCGCATTGATGTCTCAATGAAGGAAAGCACATGCATCCTAACACCCGCAGACCATTGTAGTCTGGATATCTGTTGTAGAGTTTGTGATAAGGACTTTCATTTTGCAAAATTGATAATGGAAGATGATTAATCAAGTAGGCACCGGTGGAGAAAGTTTCAACCCAGAGAGATGATGGTAAATTAGCATGGAATAACATCGTAAGTGTGGTCTCAAATATATGACGATGTTTTCTTTCTTCTACACCATTTTGCTGAGGAGTTCCAGGACAAGAAACATGTAGCTCGATCCCACTTCTTTCAATATGAGAATTAAAAATACTTGAACTGAACTCTCCACACACATCGCACTGAAAAATTTTTATTTTTTTATCAAACTAGTTATCCACTAGTTTCTGAAATTTTACGAAGCAATAAGGAACTGACTTCTTCTTTAAAGGTTACATCCTTGTAAATCTGCTGCAGTCATAAAATATATTTATATTTATATACCGAAAGCCTTGATTTGAGGCTAAAGGAGCTGGCCCCAAAGATCACAGTGTATTTTGTGAATTGGAACTTTGAGATTCTATTATTAACTTTAAAGGGGAGTCTACAACTTTTACCCATTTGACAGCTAATACATAAATTTGGTTTGACTATCCAATGAGAAACATGTTGGGTTTCCGTACCCCGGCGCCAGATCCTAACGCAGCGGAAAATAAACAGTGGACAGATCTGACCCGGAGACGGACGATCGCGCCTGATTCATGTATTATTATGCAAATATCAATATAAATGCACGAAAAGAGAATTACCGATAAACAGCGAAATCAATCTGCGGCGGTGATCCTCGAGTCCAATCAACCTGACCAGATCTACAAGCACGACACCAGTGCTAGTGTGATGACGACTTATGAGAGTATTGAATGGAATCCTTTAACCCTAGAGTGAACCTTATATTTATAATGTTCATGAGACAGCTAAGTGGGCTAGGGCTCATAAAGCCCATCGGGCCAACGTTTGGCTTGCTGGGTATTTTATGCTAACAATCTCCCACTTGCCCAAAAGCCAACACAAAACAATAAAATCATAATCCAAGTAAGTCAATCCAATTGAATAACTTGATGTACAACCATTGTACATAATTATGAAACATAAATATATCAAATGATTTAATTTTAGAACTTCCTATAGATGAAACACTTTCAAATATAGAAACTCCACTAGAATGGGGAGCTTTCAAAAATTAAATTCATTTATACCAAATCACTCAATTTGAGCACTTAACCTTTAAGTCTCAATTCTCATGGATAGATCGGCGGCCGGTTGATTGTGACCCAGTGAGGCTCAAGTGTATCATAGCAGTAGGATCACAACCTTTGTGATTTTAGAAGTCAAACAACTTCTTGGGCTTACCCTAAATGCCCCATTGTCAATTAAACTCCTTTAATAGACAATGACGGGAATATAATTCCAGCAACAACCTACCGATCGTGGGTAGCGCCTAGCATCTGCGCTTCACGAAGACCTAGATACAAATGACTAGCAACGTACGAGAACCTGTCAGCCATAGTTTGCGTGCAGTACATTCCTTTCACTCAATATGTCCCGATTGAATCAAGAGCATTGGTTGATCGAGACCCTTTATGATTTCAATAACTATGTATTTGTTTCACGTTATATGATTCATTTGTGTGCGTATATGAAAAACTCTTTTTTCACAAGCACTACCCACTCTGGCCAGAGATTCCTCGAATCATATATAGAAAAACACATAGGACATCCTGGTTCATCAAGACCAGTGGTGAATCCCCAACGACAATCATAGGCCTCTGACAGCATCACTGAATACCCAAAATAACAACTTTATGACCCGCATGTGATCAGTCATTAAATCAAAGTACACAGCTATCTGTCAAGACCTCAATGATGTCTCGGGTCATGAGGAGTAATGGTGCACAACTATGACTAGAAATTCTATACTCGACAAGTGGTAACCACTTATAGAATTTCGAGTAGGGTCGTTCAGTGAACTCATTCCTAATGAGCACCTATTCATGTGTGCTGACTTCTCCAAGCCAACGCCGATGAAACGCGGCGCACTACACTAGACACATCATGAATACCAGTCTCTAGCGAGCATATATCGATATCCCATTCTCGAAGGCTCATCGACCAGGAACATTTAGAAATCGCAGTCGAGAATGTATTTCATGGTCACCATCATATGCGTAACCACATTCTGTGGACTATAGCAATCTCAAGGACTTCATCAATGCATCATGATACATGGGTAAATAGATGAAGAATGCCACATTTATTAATAATCAAACAAAGATCTGTCACAATATGATTATAAATACAATCAATCAACTATTGATTCAAATGATATCATTTATGACTATAATAATTTCCTAAAGCCAACTACCCATGTTCCTCAAGCCCATCTTCTCAAGATGTCTCTCGAACACCAGTCGTGGTAAAGGCTTCGTCAGTGGATCTGCCACATTATCTGTTGAAGCAACTCTCTCGATAAGGATGTCGCCTCTACCAGCTATCTCTCGAATTAGGTGGTATTTTCTCAGTATATGTTTGGATTTTTGATGAGATCTTGGCTCTTTTGCTTGTGCAATAGCTCCATTGTTGTCACAGTACACAGAGACTGGGTCAACTGCACTGGAAATTACACCCAACTCTTGGATGAAATTTCTCATCCAAACTGCCTCTTTAGCTGCATCTGATGCTGCAATGTATTCAGCTTCAGTGGTGGAATCCGCTGTGGTGTCTTGCTTGGAACTCTTCCAAGAGACAGCACCACCATTAAGCCTAAATACAAATCCGGACATCGATTTAGAGTCATCTACGTCTGACTGAAAGCTAGCATCAACGTAGCCTTCAAGTTTCAGCTCTCCACTTTCCGATCCAAAAACCATGAATATATCCTGAGTTCTTCGCAAGTACTTAAGGATTGTTTTCACAGCTTTCCAGTGACCTTCACCGGGATCTGCCTGATATCTGCTCGTTACACTAAGAGCATATGCCACATCAGGCCTAGTACATACCATAGCATACATTATGCTACCAACAGCCGAAGCATAGGGTATTGATGCCATCTTTTCTCTCTCTTCATTAGTCTTAGGGCTCATTGACCTCGAGAGATGAACACCATGACATGTTGGAAGATATCCCCTTTTTGACTGTTCCATGCTAAACCTTTTTAGCACAGTATTTATGTACATAGATTGAGAGAGCCCCAGCATCCTCTTAGATCTATCCCTATAGATCCTTATGCCAAGCACATAGGATGCTTCTCCCAAATCTTTCATAGAGAACTTAGCAGATAACCATGCTTTAGTCGATTTCATCAATCCTATATCATTCCCAATGAGTAGGATATCATCGACATAGAGCACTACAAATGTAACCGCACTCCCACTAACCTTCTTGTATACACACGCTTCTTCCGGATTTTTAACAAAACCAAACTCTTTGATAGTGTTATCAAAACGGATATTCCAACTTCGGGACGCCTGCTTTAGCCCATAAATGGACCTCTGGAGTTTGCAAACCTTTTGCTCACTCCCAATGGACGTGAAGCCTTCTGGCTGCTTCATATAAATCTCTTCATCAATGTCACCATTGAGAAAAGCAGTCTTCACATCCATTTGCCATATCTCATAGTCATAATATGCAGATATTGCTAATAAAATCCGAATAGACTTTAGCATCACTACTGGTGAAAAAGTTTCCTCATAGTCAACTCCTTGTCTTTGAGTATAACCTTTTGCAACCAAACGTGCCTTATAGGTAATCACCTTTCCATCCACCCCAAGCTTTCGCTTATAGATCCATTTGCAACCTATGGGAACAATTCCCACAGGAGGATCCACTAAGGTCCATACCTTATTAGAGTACATGGAGTCCATTTCAGATTTCATTGCATCTTGCCAATTTCCCGAATCAATATCTGACATCGCCTCCTTGAAAGTCCAAGGATCATATCCATGGTCTATTTCTTGACTACTTTCAAGGAGTAGATTCATTCTATCAGGAGCTCTTGAAACCCTTTCAGATCTCCTTGGTGCGTGTACTTCAGGTTCAATTGATGGTTCAGAAATTATACTTGCTTCCATTGGGGTAGACATTTGTGGTTCTTGAACTACTTCAAGGTTCATATCCTTCCCATCTATATTCTTCAGAAACTCATTTTCTAAGAATGTAGCATTTCTGGAAACAAACACCTTTTGTTCCCGTGGGTTATAAAAATAATAACCTCTAGTTTCTTTAGGATATCCCACAAAATAACATAATATGGATCTCATATCCAGTTTGTCATCTACCATCTGCTTCACATAAGCAGTGCAACCCCAAACCTTTAAATAATTATAATTAGGTGACTTTCCATTCCATATCATATATGGAGTAGAAATAACTGTCTTTGAAGGAGCTCTGTTCAACAAATGACATGCTGTTTCAAGCGCATAGCCCCAAAACGATGTCGGAAGCTCAGTGGAACTCATAATTGATCGAACCATATCTAATAAAGTTCGATTCCTTCGCTCAGCCACACCATTAAGCTGTGGTGTTCCAGGCGGAGTCCACTGAGAGAGAATCCCATTCTCTTTAAGGTAATCTATGAACTCGGTGCTCAAGTATTCACCACCCCGATCAGATCGAAGTGTTTTAACACTTGTTCCTAGTTGCTTTTCTACTTCATGTCTGAATTCTTTGAACTTTTCAAAAGATTCAGACTTGTACCTCATAAGATAGACATACCCAAATCGTGAGTAGTCATCTATAAAGGTAATGAAGTAAGAATATCCTCCTCGTGCGTTAACACTTAACGGCCCACAAACATCCGAATGGATCAAATCCAACAGACTTTTGGCTCGCTCAGGATGACCACCGAAAGGTCTTTTTGTCATTTTTCCCTTGAGACAAGATTTGCAAGTGGGTAATGAATCCAAGTCTGATGAATCAAACAATTTTTCACTCACCAGTTTACTCATCCTTCCCTTAGAAATATGACCAAACCTAGCATGCCAAATGTGTGCAGGAGATAGATTATCAGCCTTACGTTTTCCCTTTTGTTGAAAGCAAACCGGTGTATCAGCTAGTTTCAAATCATACAGATCATTTAACAAAGTGCCAGAACCAATAATAGAACCATTCTTTAAAATATGACAAATCCCATTTGAAATATTAAAAGAAAAACCTTCTCTGTCCAAAACAGGAATAGAAATAATGTTCTTAATCAAGTCTGGAACAAATAAACAATCGTTTAAAACTAAATCAAAACCAGAATCTAGAGCTAAATTAACTTTTCCAATAGATGTGGCTGCAACCCTTGCACCATTTCCAAGCCTCAAAAAGATCTCATCATTTTGCAGCTTGCTGCTTCTTGTCATCACCTGCATATTATTACACAGATGTGATCCACAACCGGTATCCAATACCCAAGAAGCTGAACTAATGGAAACATTAACTTCAACAAAGAATATACCTGGTCCAAAACGCTTCTGATCCTGATATTCCTTGCAGTTTCTCCTCCAATGCCCAGGTTTACCGCAATGGAAGCATTTTTGTTCTTCATTAATTGACGCAGTCGGCCCCTTTGCCTTTTTCTTTTGTGGTGCAGGCTGAGAACGTTTCCCAGTATCCTTCCTCTTCTTAGGCCAAGAACTCTTCTTGGATTTAGAAGAAGAATTAATCAACAGAACAGGCTTTTCCTCTTTCATAGCAGCCTCAGCAGTAGTCAACATATTGACAAGCTCTGCAAGTGTGCACTCCATTTTGTGCATGTTGAAGTTCACCACAAATTGTTTGAATGAGTCTGGTAGAGACTGAAGGATCACATCCAACGCCAATTCGTTCTCCAAGATCGTATCTAAGCTAGCAAGTTTCTCAATAAGACCTATCATCTTCAACCCATGAGCTTGGACTGAAGACCCTTCCCTCATATGGGCACGGAATAGGTCTTTGACAACACTGTAACGTAGAGAACGAGTATGCTCACCATACAACTCTTGCAGGTGAGTATGAATCTCGGCGGCATGGTTCATTTGTTCATGCTGTCTCTGAAGTTCATTCGACATTGATGCCATCATATAGCATCGCGTTTTGAGATCGTCATCCTTCCATTTCTGGATAGTTTCAATCTCATCAGGAGTCGAACCCTCGGGAACCTTTCCAGGGGGTAGCTTCGTAAGCACATACGTCAATTTTTCAGAATCCAGAACAATTTTCAAATTTCTTAGCCAATCATTGTAGTTTTGCCCAGTTAATTTGTTTGTATCGAGAATAGATGCGATCGGATTCTTGGCCATTTTAATACTGAAAAATAAACAGAAAATATAAGCAAATCGTTTGATTATTAATTAATTCAAAAACATGGACTTTGTTATTGAATGCTCCCACTAAATTTTTCGAATTTATCACCCTCTTGACAAATGAACGGAAAATCATATTTTCTTAATGGGCTTGGAGTCCAACTAGCTCATGAAAGCCCTGGGCGAGGGTCCAGCCAGCTTCATGATACTAAAGGTAGCTAACAGTTGCATCATATGCAACCCCCAAGATATTCGTCTCGTAATTGGCATAACCCTACGGAGGCAGGCCAATTATGCCTTCTCACGTCAAACTAACCCATCCCACGGATGGTAATGTCCGCCAATAAGACCCCACGAGGGTGAGCAATCTTAAAGGTTAACACAACCCTATCCTTAATTAAGTGGCAGTTAAACACACAGCTTTCTCATGCTAGATGCCCCCCACGAGGGTGAGACAAGACACTTGACACGAGTAGCGTCTCATGGCTTAACTGTTGATGGAAGACAGGAAGCAACAAACTCTTTTGAGCTCCCCTTCACAGTTTGATATTAAAATTTTGAATCATATTCAAAAGAGGGATTTAACTCCATTTAAAATCTCATCAAGTGCTTGCTTGTTTGTTTGCCGGATTCATGCAACTATGTTTTATTCATGCAATCATATGTACTAATAAAACATACAAACAAACATTTATCATACATCACATGCATAATAAAAATAAATATGGACGATTACGGCCTTTTCCTAATTGATCCACGTGAGCCATACGTGGATCACAAGTCTGTCTAAGGTGATGCAGGTATGCAATGCAATCCTATTACATTTTGTTTCCATCATACAAGTCTTGATTCTTGATGCTCCGTCTTCAATCTTGATCTCCCACTAATTCTAAAGATTTTACATTTAAATCGTGCAAACAAGAGAATAGGGATACAAATCCGGGGTGGGATACATCAGAAACAAAAGAGAGAGCAGGCTCGCAGGCCCGAAAACCAAAATCATAATTATAATGAAACAATAAACCTAAACATTCACCTAAACATATTGGTCAAGGCCCGTAATCATCCACCAAGCATCCACATTATATGTAATTAAACTAATCACATCACATGTAATTAGAGCACAATAATTAATTTATTCTATCGTTTCCCCACTAATCGTATCATTAATTGAAAATAAAATTAACAAATTAAATAAAACAATTTTATTTAATTTCTAATTAATTAAATTTCAACTAATTGATAAAATCTATATTTTACCTTTCAAATCATAAGATTAATTGAAAAATAAATTAAATGAAACATTTTCATCTAATTTGCTATTAATTTGTAAAATCTCTATTTTACACTTAATAAATTAAAAATCATATTTTTAATTAATTAAGTTTATGATTTATTTTTCAAAAAATAATATCCGGATAAAAACATCAAAAATGACCCCAAAAAAATTTATGGACTCCAAACAATTTGGATCCAAAATTAGAAAATCAATTTCAACCCAAAATACCCTATTTTCGGATTTAATAAAAAATAATTTTTTTTTTTTATTTTTTTAATTGAAAATCGAAAATTAGGGTAAGTGGCACTATTCATCTCCTTCCACAAATGACAGCCGCGGCGGCTAGGGTTTCAGAAACCCTAGCTCGCGCCTCTGCCTTCATCTCGCCGATCTGGAGCCGCGCACATCGAGTTCTCTACAAGATAAATCAACTCGGCGCGGAAGAATGGAGAACGAATCGGACGCGAATGGTTTTGGGAAAAAATCCAGTGGCTTCTCGCGACTCATACTGCGCATTAAATCACTGACCGTGACGAACATTGAAGCGCAGTCATTCGTAGGCGACGCACGGTGGTGGAGAACACTTCTCCGCCGCGTGTGCCGCCGCGCGAGGCCGCCGGAAAACTTCTGAAAAACGATGAACAGTGGATATTTTTGATAATTTTTTTTTTTTCGGACAGTATGATTTGATTTCTGATTTGATTTCAAAAAATCGAACACGATTAGCATCGATTGGGAACGATCTAACAAAATTAATCATCAAAAACATGAATCAAAAAGCAACCTGGCTCTGATACCACTGTTGGGTTTCCGTACCCCGGCGCCAGATCCTAACGCAGCGGAAAATAAACAGTGGACAGATCTGACCCGGAGACGGACGATCGCGCCTGATTCATGTATTATTATGCAAATATCAATATAAATGCACGAAAAGAGAATTACCGATAAACAGCGAAATCAATCTGCGGCGGTGATCCTCGAGTCCAATCAACCTGACCAGATCTACAAGCACGACACCAGTGCTAGTGTGATGACGACTTATGAGAGTATTGAATGGAATCCTTTAACCCTAGAGTGAACCTTATATTTATAATGTTCATGAGACAGCTAAGTGGGCTAGGGCTCATAAAGCCCATCGGGCCAACGTTTGGCTTGCTGGGTATTTTATGCTAACAAAACATCCATAACATTCTTTTCCTTTAACAAAGATAGTACCTTTGAATTGGGATGTCCGAGTCGTTGATGCCAAAGTGTAGCAGATGAACCTCCTTCCTTTATAACACTCAAAGCTTCATGAAAGACTCCTTCCAAGCCATATAACTTCCCCTTTTTATGCCCCTTCACAGTTATCCTTTGATTTTGATCCTTAACAACAAAATCAGAAGATGTGAATTCAAAAGTGCAAAAATTATCTGATGCAAACTTTCCAACAGATATCAGATTTTTTTTCAAATCTGGAACTACAAGCACATCATTTAATTTGAATTTTCCTTCCTTTTGTAGTTACATGTGTGTCACCCATATGAGAGATTGGTAAGGCATTTCCATCACCCACAAAAATCATATCATTGCCCTCATAAGATTTTAAGGTAGACAATTTACCTGCATCATTTGTCATATATGCAGTAGCCCCCGAATCAACGTTGAATGAGGGATCATTTTTATTATTAAGGTTAAGTGCAGCAAGAGCTTATGATTGAGAGGAATAATCAAACATGTACCAACAATTAATGGCAAGATGATTTGGTGTTCCACATATTTGGCATGTTACTTTACTAGGGACATAAATTCCATCTTCGAAGAGTGATTTGGATTGTTGGGTTGTGAATTTGTGTTCTGGTCTGGACGAACTGCAGCATTCTGGTTGTTGTATCGTCCTGCAGGTGTAAAGCCTCTCCCACGAGAGTTAAAACGTCCTCTTCGTCCATTTTGCCCTCGACCCCTTTGGCTAAAGAAGGCCTGAGCATGCTGGATGTAAGTTTTTTTCTTCTTCTCGTTGTGATGCTAAAGTTTGTTCGTGGCCTTGAAGTACAAAGATTTTTCAAAATTCCTCCATAAATTAAATCCCTTTATTTTTCAAATTCTTATATTTCCACAGAGAATTATCTGCCAAAAGGATTGGTCTGAATCCTTTTTCAAGTCCGTATCTTCGTCAGTAGAAAAATGGTATACCTGTATCAAACCCACAAAAACTATATAACATCTTATTGCACGAAGCTCATATGGCATGTTGTAGCCATTGAATGTATTACCTTGTCTAGCAAAGAATTCTCCAGTACGCTAGCCTTTTGAAGACTCATATTATCAGTGGCGGCAGCGATCTATTATCTTGGCTTAAACCTGTCCATCTGCAGAACAACTAACACGTTTATCATCTCCGCATTGTGACCACCTACAGTATGATTGGGTAAAACTGAGATTAAAATGAAGGAATCAGCAAAAACTAATAGCAGGAGCCTTAAAATTGTAATTAAGGATAAAATTATACATTATTTGAGAACACTAATCAAGAATTTCAATTTTAGAGCATAACTTTCATGCCACTGTGGTAAAATAATGACTCCATGAAGTAGAAACTTGAACACCTGAACCAGAACTATCATGGTACTGAGAGGTCTCGGAGTCCACTGCATAGGGGTTTGCTGCTCCATTTTATAATATAAGAAACCTGGATCATAATCAAGGTGGCCAAACCAATTATGTGCAAAATCGCCACATTTAGGAATCCCAAGTCAACAAAGAAAGAGCTAACTCCATCCAAGCTAAAAAAAAATGCAGTATTCTAGTATCCAGCCACTATCTATTGAATGATTAAACATGATTCATCAATTACTTATATACAATATTTTAGAAGTTTCTAATATATGGACTTGGAGGAATACATGTACGTGTCTTTTTGGTTTATTCATGTACTTAGTAAGGTGAGATGAATGCAATTTATTAAGTGGTACATGCACTCGGATAGATACATGTTGGTTAACTATAAATATCATATGTGTTGTAGTCATTTGTATCAAGTTGAGTTGAAAGTAATTATAAGAATTACAAGTTTTATCCGATGTTCTCCGGTATGTGTTGAGTTAAAGAGTTAAATACTCTTCACTTTCTAACATATTGGTATCAAGAGCCTTTGGAGATAAAGCTTGAAGAAAGATGTCGAATGGAACACCCTTCCAAGTTCCATCACTCACCAAGGAGAATTATGATAATTGGTGTATAAGAATGAAGGCTTTGCTTTGAGCCTATCAAGCATGGGAACTTGTGGAAAAGGGCATCGAAGAAGACGATGTAGATGCCGCCACCAAGAAGAAAGATCAAAAGGCACTACCTCTCATTCATCAAAGTTTGGATGAGAAGATGTTTGAGAAGATAGCTAGTGCAACCACATACAAGCAAGCATGGAAGTTCTTCAAGCCTCTTTTAAAGGAGTTGATAAAGTAAAGAAAGTGTGTCTTTTAACACTACGAGATGAGTTTGAATCTCTACACATGAAGGATTCATAATCTATTTTAGATTATATTTCACAGGTTTTGGCTATCACTAACCAAGTGAAGAGATATGGAGATGACATGAAGGATGATCGGGTGGTTGGAAAAATTTTGCGATCTTTCGATCCAAAATTAAATTATGTGTAGCCAATGAAGAGTCCAAAGACATGGACAATATGACAATTGATGAACTTGTTGGATCATTGCAAGCTCATGAAGAAAGATTGAAGAAACTGGTTTGAGAATCATTAGAACAAGCTTTGAAAGCAAAATTATTTTTGAAGGAGAAGGAATCAAACCATGGCACTTTCCAAAGAGGTTGAGGGCATGGAGGAGTATGAGCCAATACCACGGTTGAGGCCATGTTTGTGGAAAAGGAGGATGAGGTACCAACCATAATGATGAGAAAAGCCAAAACTTCAACCAAGGAAGAGGTCGTGGACGAGGTAGAGGACCAAAAGATGGAAGTAATACCAACCAACCAAGGTTTGACAACTCAAACATTGAATGTTATAATTGTCATCATTTATGCCATTATTCTTGGGAATGCAAAACAATGTGGAGGAGACAAACAATCTTGTGGAGAGTAACAACAAAGAAGACGTAGATCCTACTTTGCTTCTCGCCTGTAAAAGTAATCAATGTGAAGAGAATAACCAATTGTACCTTGACTATCGTCAAGTAGTCACATTTGTGGAATGAGAAATTTATTCATGCAATTTGATGAATCAATTGGTGACAATATCACATTTGGAGACTCTTCTAAAATCCAAGTGAAAAGGAAATGTAATTCGGTTGAAATATGGGAGCCATCAATTTATTTCTAATGTTTTTTTTATGTGTCGGGCTTGAAAAGTAATATTTTAAGTTTGTGGCATCTTTGGGAGAAGAATTATGACATTCACTTGAAAAATAAAAGTTTGACAATGAAAGATGAAAATGGAAGATTGCTAGCAAAGGTACCAATGACGAAAAATAGAATGTTTCTATTGAATATTGAAAGTGGCATTCATATGTGCTTAACATCATGCTTTAAAGATTCATCTTGGTTATGACATATGAGGCTTGGAATTTAAAATTTGATGCCTTGAAGTAACGAGTAAAGAAAATATGGTAAAAGGATTGCCTATTATAGACCATCCAATTCAACTATGTGAATGATGTCTTTTTGGCAAACAAGCAAGAAAGAGTTTTCCGAAAGAGCCTATGACAAGAGCTCAACATCCATTGAAGTTGATCCATTCAAATGTATGTGGTCCTATCAAGCCATCATCAATTAGTAAGAATAATTATTCTTATTGTTTATTGATGACTATTCACCCAAAACTTGGGTGTACTTTATGAAAGAAAAATCAGAGGTGTTTGAGACTTTCAAGAAGTTCAAGATAACGGTGGAGAAACAAAGTGGATATCAAATTAAAGTTTTTCGCTCCGATAATGGCGGTGAATTCACTTCAAGTGAATTCAAGGATTTTTGTGCAAAAGCTGGTATTCGTCGACCTACGACAACTCCATATTCACCATAAAAAATGGAGAAGCCGAAAGAAAGAACCGCACCATTCTTAACATGGCAATGAATATTGGGACGAAGCTCTTGTATGTGTTGTTTACGTGTTAAATCGGTGTCATACTAAAAGTGTTAATGAAAAAACACCTCAAGAAACTTGGAGTGGATATATGGCAAGTGTTTCTCATTTGCGGGTTTTGGCAGCATAACCTATGCACATGTGCCAGATGGAAAAAAGACTAAACTTGATGACAAAAGCAAGAGATATATCTTGTATGTGTTGAGTTAAAGAGTTAAATAATATCCACTTTCCAAAATATGAATTGAATCAATAGTATACTCATTTGCAAGTGAGACAACAATCATTGCCAGATTAAGAATATATAGGATCAAATATGCAATTGAAGCAGAGGCAACCCAAAAAATTCAATGGTCGGCTTAATGTATGGATGAATTAAAATTTGTTATTAGTGGACGGGCCACCCCTGGTTGAAGACTTTATGTTTATACACCAGAAATCCATAATATATCAGAAACAGAAACCAAATCCCAAAGCTGAAGCATAAAGCATGGTATGAAAGACCTAAAATGCTGAGTGGCTGTCTCATGCTAGTTATTTATGTAACTTCAAATACTTTCCTGTGCTCCTGAATTGAAGAGAATTATTAGATGAGAGCCCAAATCCAAAACATCAAATGCTTAGATGAGAACCCAAATCCAAAAGACTAGCCTTTAAGATGGCCTCAATCCTGTTAGTCTTTAATCCTTGATATTAAAAAAATATTAACCAAACCAAATGAAATTAATTGAACTAACAGATATTTTTAAATATAATAAATTAATTAACAATTCATTTGGTTAGTTAAATTTACTGGAAAATATATATACACTAGCGCACATGGAATCTTCCATACCATTTCGTGTTCTATTCCTTACTACATGTTTAGAGTTGTTGTCTCACATTGAGAACTTGAAAGCTATATTTGTTCTATATAAAAGATTCTGGGTTACTCCTATCATGACCAATTGGTTATGAGTAGGAAGCCCAAGAATTATTAGCATGGTATCAGAGCAGATTTTCCATGTGATTTGTTATTCTGCAAACATGCTCACCGTCCCCCGCCGTTATCAATCCACATATTTGGCTTATATAATGTCACACGTGATGGGGTGTGTTGAGAGTTGTTGTCCCACATTTGGAACTTGAAAACTATTTTTGCTCCATATAAAATATCATGGGTTACTCCTATCATGACCAATTGGTTATGAATAGAAACCCCATGTGAGATATTTGATGATATCCCATGTGTCACTGAGTGCATCAATCAGATATTAAGAATATTCAAAACAGAATATTCTCAATATATATTATAAGATTGTCCTTAAGGGTAGATAACATGGACGTTCTTAGGGGTAGCATGAGTCCAATTAATTTTATTTAAAATTTTATCAATTAGACACAGTACAATAGAAAAAATATTTGCAAACATGAAAGGGTTGGTTCGATACTGCCCTAAAAATATTTTAAATGAGTGTTAATTCGATGTTACTTTTAGGATTTTGCCCTAAAAATATATCTAATGATCTACAATCGGTCACAGGCCCGGCCATTTTCCATTGGTGACAGAAGGAAAAGGAATTGAGCACCAACTATGCTGGTGTCTTGCTGTCTAATTAATTGCGGTTGGACTAGTTATTTATCTTTTCTCCTACTATTTTCTATGGCAAATCATAATTAATAACGTAATATCTACGCTATATTATTAATGTATCATGAATTTATTTAATAATCTAAAACATATTATTTTTTTAAAAAATGTCTCTTATATATAATACCGTTATTTTAATTTTTTTATCTTTAAAATTCTAAGCATTTTTATGATTAAACATATACTTTAAAAAACCATTTTCCAGAAATATAAGCTAAGACAAAGCTCCAAAACGCAATTTTTTTTGAGTTTCCCAACTTGCGGGATGGATAAGAGCTCATATGCATTTTAGACAGACTCGAATTTTAGTTGCACGTGAAGCAAAAAAAATTTATTTAGCTCAAGCCCAACTAAAAAAAGAAAAAAAAACACTATTTTTTGTACCTAAACTAAAATATAAGATCTCAACAATTTTTAAGCATTTTCAATAATTTAGAAACTTAACCAAATATGGACTTCATTTGAAAAAAAATGAGATTTGCCATAAAACATAGTCCTTGTCAAGTTTTTGGAAGCTTTCAATTGATTTATGGAAAATCTTCCAAAAAATCTGAGTTGTATTATGGTAATCCAACCTAGATTTGTTCCATTAATTATCGCCTTTACTCACCATGCCCCATAACGCCTATAAATTCGATAGCAGTCCACACACTTTTCTTCGTACACACCACAATCTTCTTACATGGCGCCTCCAAAAGGGAAGAAAAAATCACTGGGGCGAAGAAAAATCGAAATGAAATTAATAACAAATGAAAATGCTCGAGTGGTCACATTTTCGAAACGTCGAAACGGGCTGTTCAAGAAGGCAACCGAGCTGTCTACGTTATGCGCGGCCAAGATCGCCATCATAGTCTTCTCCCCTTGTAAAAGAGCCTATTCATTCGGCAGCCCTAATGTTGACTTCGTGACAGACCAGTTCTTGAATCAATTTCCGATGCCGAATACGCAGAATCTTGAGCATGGGACGAATCTGCAACAGTTGAAAGATCGGTGTGATGAAATAAATGAGGAGCTAGAAATCAAGAAAAGGAAGGGGAAGGAGATTGAAGAGGGCATTGAAAGTTTTCCGAGCCGAGCTTTGACGGAGGATTTGGATTTGTGTGCATTGAAAGAGATGAAGGAGAAATTGGAAAGGCTTCGAGAACAGTTTATTGAGAGGATCAATCGGCCTGAGTCAGGGTCAGGGTCTGGGGAAGGTTCGAGTCATTTAGTTGATGTTAAGGTTTCATGTTTGGAGATGGAGGGAAATGAATCTCCACTTCCATCTGATTGGCTGAAATTATGAGTTGTATCAGACTTGTTTCTATGTGAGTTCTTGCTGGCATAAGGATAATACCGTAATGCTTAAATTTATAATCCAAAAATGATTTTGACACGTGTCAATATAAAATTGGACTCCATGTGCCAGTTAAGAAATGTGGGAGGGATATACACAACAACAACTAAGTCTTTAATCTCAATAAAATATGATAGGCTACATGAATAATAGAGAGAATCAAAGTCGAATATATATATATATATACTCATACCATACTATAAAGATTTATATTTAAATTTGTGTGGGCGAGATTTGCGAGTAAATATATTTGGACTCAAAACGTTCCAAGTTAGGTTAATCATTTCATGTGGAAATTTGTGCTTAATAGAGTGCCGACTAATTTGCTAAGAAAAACATCTTGGATGTGTATAGTGGAGTTGATTGTGTTTTTGCAATAATGATGATGATGATGCCAATCATTTATTTATTACGTGCCCATTGGCAAGCTATGTTTGGGAAAATTGTTATTCGTTGTTGGGAATTACTTCTGTGTGTCACAATCTTATTGAACATCATTTGATTTAGCATCAAGGTTTGAATCCATTCAAGAGGTATTTTACAATTTGGAATGGGTTGTGGCGTTGCATTGTTTGGATTATTTGGAAAGTGATGAATGATTTCATATTTAAAGGGCTGGAACCGAATAGTGATTGTTATAGAGGAAGTGAATGTTAGAATTTGGTCTTGGTTCTCCTCGTTTTGTTCATCGTATAATTACTTTTGACCGATTGGTTTGTGAACCTGATTTTTATTTTTCGTTGTATTTCAAACGGGTAATTTAATTGTAATGTTACATTGACAATTACGTCTTATAACCTATGAATATATTTTTCTTATCAAATGCATATACATGAATTTAAAAGGAGTGGTCTTACTACTAAATCCCTCAGGTGTTGCCATTTGGACAATTTAAATAAAGTTTACAAAGAGTAAATATATTTAAAATGACATATTCGCTCTGAAATAAGTAGGGACAAATTTGGAATCGAGAGATTTGGTTTAATTCCAACAAATAACGCACCATATAGTTAACATAGTTGAAAACCTTCGATAAAAAAAATAATGCTACATTTTTTATCTAATAATATGTTTATTTATACTTTGGCTCAAGTATTTCATTGATTTGCTTCATATTCAACATATCATGATTTGAACACAGTAATTGCAACAAAAACCAACGAGCTAGCGCCGGTTTGGAGACTTCCCAAGAACCCCAGCCTCTCTCTTTTGCGATTATACAACAAATTAACACATGAAATCACAAACTTATAACAAAATTCGATTCATTTTGAGCTACGGAAATCCCATGGACAGAAACTTGTAAACAAACAATGGGACTGATCGAAGATCACACAAACGAAACCAGATTTGAGCCATGTACGTAAAAGCAAACACATTCAGACAACATATATAATAAATCAGAGAAAACACCAAGAAACTAAGAATAAGCATCAGGGTTCTGAAGTAGGTAAGCTTCCACAGCCTTATACATTCCCAAAACCCTTTATTTCCCTGCCTTCACTTCTTCTTTCAGCACGAAAATCACCCACCGTATAGTACTTGCTAGTCACCTTAGATGCCGAACCACCATATTCAGTTTTCTCGAACTTCACCTCATACATAATCTTTTTCGAGTTTATCATCAATGCATCATCTTCAATCAACGTATTAGAACATATAAATAAGCCACAAAATTTTACTGTTCCCATGAACAGTAACACATTTTATTTATTATTTATTTTTATTTCTTAATGAGGGATTCAACAGCCCTTTTTTCTTTTCCTTCTTTGGCCTCTGTATCTCGTCCATTTTCTTTCCTCTTTTATCTCTTTTATCTTTCTTTCTCGTTTCTTTTGCAGGGTTTGTGCAGGTGATGGTGAGAGGCGCCGAGATTTTGCTGCTTCCATTAATGCGGGTGATGGGTTTCACCGTGCATTTAGGGTAATCGATGTCTTTGCATCGTCTCTTTCATGGGGTAAGTCTGGTGAGCTGTATTTTCTTTGCATTGCTCTGTTTTTTGGGTTTTACCCTGCGAATTTAGGGATTCCTCGTTGCTTTTACGGTGTGAGTCGATTGTTTCTTGCATTTCTTGCTATATATGTCGAGGGGATCAGCAGCAGACTGAAGGAGAAGGGAACAGTCCTCATCTCCAAATAAATTATCACCAGTCTCATTAGTTATGCTGTGAATTGGGAAAATGAGCAACCTGAGAGCATCGGCTTCCGAATTGGATTTGGATCACCTCAATATTGAAGATTACCATCCATCTGGATCAATTGAAGAACCTCAAGGAAAACTACGTCTGTAATTTTTTCCCTTTTTTGCCTCTCCTTACTCAGCTCTCATCTCTGTGTGCATCTGATGTTGTTATTTGGTAGTTTAGGCGTGATTTGTTGGATATTTCGCCGACATTATCTGAGGCAGCGGGTGCCATTGTTGATGTAAGTGTTTTCTCCCCACGAATTTCGTAGTAATTTATGGATTCCATGTTTCCATCTTTTTTATGTATCATCGTCACTTTAGAAGAGCTCTAGGATTAGAATTTAGATGCCGAGCTTTTACATTTGATTTTAATACTTGCCCTGCTACATCCGATAAAGGATGCTACTCCAGTCGTTCCCCATAATTCCCTTTTGGAAGTTAACACGCTGGACTTGGTATTTCTCACTGCAAGCTTCTTGATTTGTTTCATTTAACATTTTTTTAGCTTAACATAAATCTTGGAAAAACTTACTGCGATTATACTTTGTTGACTGGTTTCGCTTTTCTACTTAGTCTATAACCATATTTTTGTATCAACAATCATTGAATTTGTACCTTGAGTTCTGTCGATGCTCTGTCAGTTGGTATCGAAGCTATTTTTCTTGCACATATGGCATATTCTAGAGTTTCCTTTATTCATTCTTGTTTTTAAGTCCCGTCTCAGTCTTAAGTCCCTTGAGAAAATGGTGTATTAATGTTCTATCTGTGATTTTACTCCTGGATAGGATACTTTCACAAGATGCTTCAAGTCAAATCCTCCAGAACCTTGGAATTGGAACGTATATTTGTTTCCTTTGTGGTGTTTGGGAGTTGTAGTCAGATATGGGTTGCTGTTCCCAGTAAGGTGAGCTTGTTTCCCATGAAAATAGTACTTATTTAATAGAAAACTTTTAACTTTGTTCAGCATCATTGTGTAGAATAAGCAACAGATAGCTCGTGGCTATTCCAAGCATCTTGCTCTCCTGAACACTTATCCAACGGGAGCCGCCTTCTCATTGGCCCATTCCCCTTTGTGACTTGTAACAAGAGTTTTCGGAGAGAGTGATGCATCCTCTTTGACCAGGATCAATCACCTCTCTTATTTTGAGGCCATTCAGAATTTATTTCCACTTTTATAAATATTTATGTTCTTTTCAAAAAGCCTTTCCTTTGAGTATATTATGTGGTTAGTTAAGATTCTAACTTTCTAGGCACTAATTTTGGATGATTTTTTGTATGTTGTGACATTTCGGATTATAACAGAATGCTCTGCATCTGTATGTTAATATCTCTATTATGTGTGTAGTGCATCTGATTTGGTGCATACTCTGGTTTGTAGAGCTTCATAGCTGAAGCATTGATTAAAATGTGCACATTTGCAACCCAAAATCATTTGTGACATCTTTTGATTTTTACTCTATGATGTCATTTATCTTGGACAAGATAAGGATCCTATTCTACTTTTACATTGAAATTCATCAAGTTTTTATTCTGTGTTTGGTGGGTGTTGTGGTTCATTTGGTTCATTTTTATGAATTACAACCAGTCACACTGCATGTAGAAGTCGCATCAATTGTTTTGTTTCAAACCATTAGGATTGGAATCTGCATCTCTTTTATGGTCCACTTGTCCTAGCTTTTCTAATGCATCATGATGCTTCATGAATTTCACATCAAATGTAGAGTAATTGTATTGAAAGGGCATGACAAGCTGAGGAAATATTTAGAGGTGTGGCTGATTAATGTTCCTTTTTGATTCATCTTGTTATAATAGTGATGTTATTAATATACTGTACAGTAACCTTAGATGTTCATACTTTTTAGGATCTAGATTTAGAGTTTTATCAGCATTTTCTTTAACTATTTGTTCTTTACATGCGACTGGGTGAACGAAATGTTCGTATTCCAATTTGGATCTGCTTAAATCATAATATCTGGAGTAGGGTAATAGGTAGAAAGACTAATTCATATCTCAAGACTCAGGGTGTTCACTATTTGCTTATTTCTTCACCCATACGCGTGATCTACTCTACTCCTGTCCTTATTTCTTCACCATCAGACACGATATCTACTCCCACCCTCTCCGCTTGAGTCATTTTTCGAATTCATTGATGGGTTTTTCTGAAATCAAAAAAAGTTATTTTTTTGCAGGTTTGAAGGAATGTTATTTTTTTAGAGGTGGGCTTATGAGAAGGGTGGAACTTCAGATACTCTGTTTATTTGTTCACCATCAGACGTGAGATCTACTCATCTTCGTCGATCTCAGTCATGGATCTCTTTCTTTTCCTCAGTTTGCAAGGGTCTGGGTTTTTCTCGCCGTCAAGTTCTTCTCATGATTCAATGATGGGTTTTTTTTTTTTTTTTTTCCTAAAATCAGGAAATGTGGTTTTTTCCCTCTTTTGGTGAGCTTTATTGTTTGAAGCCTTGTGAAATAAATTGAGTGTCCGAATTATTAGAAGAACTAGAGGTTGAAATATATTCATTCACATGTGATTGTTTCGGCTTTTTTTCCAGGAATTTGGGGCATAGGCTCCGGCTTTCCCTTTTCTACCATTGGCTCAAACAATAGAAATTTCAGGGTTATTTCACTCCTTACACTTTAAATGAATTGCGAGCCAATATTTAGATTGATTTGAATTATATTAATTTTTTGGCTTTTGGCCTCTTGAATTTTTTTGCTTTTCATTGTTCCTCCATTTGCATGGTAAAATGATATGTTTTACATGTGAAATTGTTCTAATAACATACTCAAATAGTTGTGACTTGTGATATAGCTATGAAAGAAGTTGCCCACCTTTGACTTTCTTTTTATGTGGCGTCATGTGCTTGTATAACTAGAATCATTGAAAAAAATGACATGAATATGCAATAGTGCAATTGGTTAACGCACTTCCAAGCATCAGTTTTTGTTTTTACGGATAATTCCAATTGGGGCTTTAAGAATCATTCGGGATTTCCTTTCTTTCTTTCTATTTTCTTTTGTTTCAATAGTTATTGGAGATAAACATGGTGTCGAGTTAATGGATGACTTGAATGAACCAACCATGGGTGAAAAACTCGAGAGCTCCACTTGGCTGAAAATAGTAAAAGCTACTAATCATGATTTTATAGATATTTCTTGCAGAAAGCCACCTGCTGCAGATTCAGTTTATATCTTACTCAAGCAAGCACTTTGTGCTGATGATCGAGCACTTCGTATTGATTGCTTAAAAAGACAAGATGAGAAGGTTCCAGTCGATACAGTCTTTGTTTGTCAGAGTTTTCTCTCAACATTATTTAGTCATGCGCGTCATTTTTTCCTGTAGTAGACTATGATGGATTATTATGCTACAGGTAATTCAGATTCGTTGTCCATGTTGAATCCATCGGATGCCCTTACGCTCCTACACTCTCTCCTATCAATTGTCCAGTTGAGGTAAGAAAAACAAAGAAAACCCATGATTGGAAGCATATGGAAACTTGAGAACGAGTAGAATAATATTTGACCATCAATGGTGAAAAGTGTTTCCCAATAAATTTTTTTACTATTACATGCAAAAATGTGTGTCCAATCTCTTGGATGTCTATACCTAATTCATTCCTGAATGTCATTGTGAAGAGTGTTTAAACGAAAGTATCTATGTTAAACTCTTAAATTGATCTGTGTAGGCAATTGAGTATATCGCCGAATGAAGATATATTTATATGGTTGAATAAAATTGTATAGAGCTTGAATTAGGCTCTTTCCTTACTTTTCAACACAAAATAAACACAGAAGACAACACCACGTCATGGATTAATATCTATAGGCGAAGCCTTAAATGTCACTTGGAATTGTTCAAATAATTTATTTAATCTTTTTTCCTTCGTGTATAAGATGTTGGTAGGGAAGGGCGAGTACTTTTTAAAATCTGTTCATATGTATCGGACTGAGAGGAAAGCATATGGTTTAGGTGGCAGCTTGAAGATGATGGTATGATCCTTTAAAGACAGTGAAACTAAGATAATGTCTTTTCAGTAGGCAAAATGGGAAGGAGGTGACCGTCTATAACTTAGTGGCTATGAAACCTGCTGAAAAATGCTTTGTGTTTGAATCTCATGCTTATGCCAACTCCCAAGAAAACACACCTCAAACTCCATCAGCAACACCTGGATCGGAAGGTGATTTTCTCAATGGTCCGGATACTTTGCCGTTTATTCTAAATGCATAATATTTTACTGGGACATCTCACATTATTTCTTCAGGACTTGATAGTTCAGCTAAAAGGAAATTTTCTTTTGGATCCTCGTTAATGCCAATAAGTGAGACTCCTCTTGAATTTACTTTGGGCACCCCAATTGACAGTTCTGGAATTGGTTTGTCAATTCCTACATTTAGGCTCCTACACAACATCTAAGAAATTAGAACATGTAACAAACAAGGTTTACTAATTTGGGCATAAAAATTATACATAGGTGATGTATCTATGAAGAAGCCTCTTATCAAGAGAGGAAAAGCGAAAACCGGTGATGAAAATATGCCAGCTGTGCCGAGTTAGTGGTTTTTACATAAATTATGGTTATTATATTTATATAATCATAAATATGCTCAGTTTCAATTGCCAAAATTGGATACTAAAGAAATACTTATCGAATATGGAGTCTACAGGTTTTGTTTGGCCTTTTCAGGATGTCACGTTGCCTTGCATTGATTAATTTGAAAACTTAAATCTGCTTGCTATGAACTGCCTCTTTCAAGGATGTCATGTTGCTTTCCATTGGTTAACCTGAAACTTATTCTGCTTGCGACGAACTGCCGCTTTCAAGGATGTCCCATTGCCTTCCATTGATTAACCTGAAACTTATTCTGCTTGCGACAAACTGCCACTTTCAGGTAATTAACCTTTCAATTTTTTCACTCTCAGCCCAATTTTTTTTTTAACAAAAACATGCTTTTGGTAAATAAATAATTTAATTTTTATGTGTATCGATGTAGTTCTGATTAGATCAAATAAATTCCGCTGCTTGGCAAGAAAATATTCCTCTCAAAATACATCCAAATAAACACGAATGACTCATAAATTATGAGGTTCAATTGGCTACAAGTACACAATGGTTTGATTTATTGAAGGAGGTCGCTGTCACCAAATGATTTTTCTTACCCGAAATAAGTAGCCTACTGGCACCGCGCCTTGCGCGGTGCCAACGAACTAGTACTTGTATACCAAGGACTCTTCATTAGCTGGTCCACGCGACATTTAACAGATTTGAAGTTCCCACCTTGAGCAAAATTGACCTGTCTAATGCTTCCGGCGCCTCCACTGCCTTAACAATCTCGAAACTTTTGATAGCTTGTGGCATTAGTTTGAGGATCAAGTCGTGGGAATCTTACAATGGAGGGTTTAAAGATTCTTGAAGGGTGGATTGGTGAAGGTGGTAACTGCGCTTGTTTTTTCTTCGTTTATATTGATTATTCGGGATTCGGTTAAACCTGAAAAACCTGTTTCTGTTCGCTGAAAATCTAAGGGAGGTATGGTATTTATAGATTTGAAGTCGGTGGGGTTTTTCTTATTTAGTTGCGGACGGTTCTTAAAAAAATATTCTGTTTGTGTTTGTCCGGTAGAATGATTCTTCGCTAAGGTTAACAAACAGGGCTGAGCATTGTTTTTTTTTGGGTAAAATTCCATTTGATCTGATTGCATGTGCCCTTATTTTTAACAAAAAAAAAAACACATTCAAGAATTCGTACATACGTAGGATGTCTGGAGTGATTCTTCATTTTGGACCTTTAAAAGCTTGCATGCTACAATCCCAAGTCCCATAAATCCTAATTCGTAAGAACAGTATAGCAAGTGAGAGAGGCTTATAAGTCTACACACGACGTTGCAAGAATATAGTTGATCATGGCTTCTTGTTCATCGAGGTTACTAAAGATTAAATATTTGGCTATGTTACTACTACCTTTAGCATGCAAGAAATACGGCTATAAATAGCATCTCATCATCTTAATCTCGTCGGCCATCAAATTTGAGCTCAAAACACTCTGATCATCAATAGCCAAAAAGATTTGTAAAGCCTCAGCTTCTGCCACAGGTCACTAAAAGCATGGAGTGTTTATTGAAGGCGACGGTGGAGCTGGAAGGCATTAAACAGGTCAACTTTGCTGATGGTAATTCAAAATCCAACCTTCAATTTCATTTTTAGTCATACACTCGATCATTTTGGCTGGATATTGTCACCATTAGTGCAATTAATTTGACCTGAATTTGAGTATTAACATGATTGATGCATTCATGACATGCTAAAATTTGATTAAAACCCTTTAATTAGGGCCATAATTGAATTGCTAGCAGATTAAAATATTTACAACTGCACGGTGATAGAAGGCGATAGATATTCACTAGAGAAAATTACGCATGAGATCAAAAACCTAATGCTTATGCTTGATGTCTACCTTTGGTTTAAAGGTTGTTATTCTTGCTTGGATTGCGGTATGTGTGGCTTTATATGTTTCGTAATAAGGATCTTCAAAATAAACGTTGATTGTCACATCTCTCTCTTATTTCCAATTGTATGTACACGCCAGGAACTCGGAAGCATCAATACAAAAGATGTGTGTTATTCTTGAACTTTAACCTGGGAATTAAATCTAGGACATATCCAGAAAAATTAATACTTATCAGAAGAAAGCTTAAATATTATGAATTTCTTAACCACCCGCAGAAATCCAAATCATAACGACTCCATGGACAAGAACAAACAACGTCGAATAACTTTCAAATGAACACGATCAAAAGGATAGTTGCAAGCAGCAATTGCGTCTACAAACTATCGACGGTAATACATACTACATATATATATTAAAAAATTAAAATCAATAGCCTACGCTGCCAGCAGAGATAAACCAAATCGGGAAAATATTAACCACCGCTCTATCTAGTATCAATAAGCGTTTCCATTGTTCACTTACTGAAGCTTTTAGCAGGTAATTTCTTTGTTCCTCTCTTGATGGGCTTTGTTCGAGGTTTGATTCTATTTGACGGTTACTTCAGTTCTCTCCCACCCCAAAAATCGATCAAATCACAGTTCAACTTGCTCGCAAATTAAGCAGTGAAGTGGTCAACATCTTGGTAGCTCCACTTCACCTCGAAAGCTTATCGGTGAAAATTAACTGTTTCATAAGAAACAAATAGTTGATCAACACAAAAGATGTGGACTTTTGTTACAGATTAATGCAAAGAAAACATGTTAAAACATACCTGTAACGTTATAGCTACGATAACTAGGAAAGTATTGGATGCACAGGACAGTCATCTGTCAGTCAGGTTGTGCTTTGGATGCTTTCAACTTCTCAAACTGCTTCCGCAGGTAGGCCTGCTTTAGTTTCTCTCTACGAGAAGCAGCCTGCTCTTGTCTGCGCATTTTGATCTCAGACACTTTTTCTCTTGCTTGATTTGCTTCTTCATGAACCTCCCTGACAAAGGAAGCAATATTCAGAAAAAAATTTAAGACATCGAACAAGACAGACTCTCCTATGAACTCAACAGTATACTTGCCTTCAGAGCCACAAACTCGTTTCACTCATTAACTAAGCACATTTACTGGAAAGACGTACAATTTCAACAGCAGAGTTACGTGCGTGCCATCTCAAGGTATCACTTGTACCAGATCCACTTATTGAACAAACAAGAAGACCCAGTCCTAAGAATAAACAGAATGCTGTGACAGAAAAAAGTTTGTCCCATGAATTAGGACTACAAAATCAAATATTGTTCTTTAGGCAGGGATAAAAAATTCTCAATACTATGACATCAGAAAAAAGATACACGAAATATTCGTTAAGATTAGGCAGGAATGAAAAAATTCTCAGTTAATATGGTATCGGAAAACAGATATATAAAATATAATGAAGACCATGAATGCAAAAAAAATCTCAAATCTTGGTAATGTTGAAGAACTTACATCACAAAACGCTTATGTTCACTTCTGTCTACTGTAGTAGTTGTTTGGCCATGCCCTGCAGCTTTTGTTTGTTGCAACAGTGAATCATCAATGTTATCACCATTCATATCTTGAGGTTCTGGGGGAGAAATATGTTGGTCGGGATAGATCAGGGACTCATTTTGCTCGATACCCTTCCGAAAGAAATCAACGCAGTACTTCTCCGATTCTTCCTCATCAGAAAGTTCTCCCCTAACAAGCTTATTATACAGCTCTGCTTTCCTCTCTAATGCTGCATAGCTCACTGATCCATCATTGACAGCTTTTAGCTCGAGCTTATCCCTGAGAATAGCCAAAGATGAATCTTTTCACTGGCTTACAGAACCAGAGTGCACTTTATCAAGAGCCATTATATGAGGTATATATGATATTACATAGCAAAACTATGACATATTATAATACTTACAAGTTACATCTATAACAACTCCCATTCATAAAACTTCAGACCCTAATGAATTAAGGACATGCAGACCCTAATCAGAAGCCATAAACGCGCGCACACGGTAAACCGTAAGTTCCAATCAATGACAAATATTACTCGTTTATCATGTATCAATTTAAAGGAACAAAATGAAATAAAAAAGAGAACACCAGCTGAATGCATATTACAAATACCTATCCGGCAAAACCCTAGAATCCTATTCATTCACCATAATTCCAAATAAACATCGTAACTGCCAACACATAGAAAATAACAATAATTTCCGATAAACAGTAATCAATATTTCAAGACAACATTGCTCAATTGAACGGAGAGAAGGGCAAAAAAAAAAAAAAGCAACCATACTTTGCTTCTCGGGCATCAACGCCGGAGTTCTTGACGGAGAAAGAATCTTGCGCGGATATCTTCTTCTTGGCGCGGTGGACCTCAAGATGTTGAGCGTAGTTTGTGTCGGCGGATTGAACGGACTCTTTGTGGTGGCGCTTAGAGTCCTCTTGGGACTTGTAGAGTTGGGCCTTGAGCTCGAGGATGGAGGACGGCCCCACGCCTTCGATGGCCCGATGCTTGCGGGGCATAATGGAAGATTCCGTTAGCCATCCCAGAGATTCTACCACTGCCCTCTTCCGCGACGCCTTCGATTCCGATTCTCTCCCCGCTTCGCCCATTTTCTATACTTCTCTAATGGAACAATGAGGGATTGTGCTAGTTATAACAATGGTGAACAAATTAGTCAAATAAAGATGGCCCAAATAAATTTAATTTTGGGCTTTTACACGTAGCCCAAAAATAAGAGTAAGCCAAATGGCCTAAAACCTTCAAGCTAAATCACCGATTTACCAATTAATAATATCAACCGACTCAAATTAGGTATGTAAATTATGATTTTTAGATTTCTAAGTTGTTGGAATATATAGACTGAATCCTAATTCATATTTAGGCTCAAGACTGAAACATAAATTGCTCCTAACACCTAATCTTGCAAGCAAGGGCAAAGAATCGAGATTATCTCTTGACATCGATATATGTTGTATATCTAAATTTTAGAAATTAAAATAGCCATGATTATCTATGAAATGAAAACATATAAAAATGTCATTTTCACTTGTAGGTTGTTTATGAAACAAAAAACATATAAAAAAAATGTCGTTGTCACCTAAAAAGTGCTAGTTCTCAGCCTAGCGAATTAAGAATTCTGACAATAAGATCTACTTAACAAGAATGAATTAAGCTCTAATGCAACTTTTTGCAGTAATCCATTTTTGGAACGGAATAGGATCCAAAACAAACTGTATTTCATGGTATTTACATGAGGTTCCTCTTTTAAAAAGTCTCCGAGATGGTTGAGTTGATCCATAATTTATGCTTCGTATCACATATGAAATTTGATAGGGTTGTGAACATTTTGGTGTATATTGAAGATAAAACGTTTGTGTTTTATTTTATCCCCATTCCAGATTACACATAACCCCAGGAGAAGAACAAGAAAATTTGACTATTATTATATTGAAGATAAAAAGTTTGTGGTGTTAGGAAACTTTAATTATTGTCATGTTCTTGCGAAAATTACAGGAGCTATAAAGAACAAGAAAATGTCACACACACATACACACAAATCACACAGTGATTTACGTAGTTCGCAAACCGCCTACATCCACGGAGCATACACCTTTTTTTACTATATTAAATGTGAAGGATTGCAAGATGAGTACAAACTTTCGACTCTTAGATAATGAGCAAACTTGCTCAACTCAACTCAAACTCTCTCAATCACTATGTGTTCTCTCTCATTGCCTAAAAATGAAGCAAACTCATTGCTTATTTATAGCCAAAAACCTTGGTGCGAAACCAATAAAAAATCATGGTGAGAAATGAGAAAAATTAGACATGTTCAAACTTGGACGACCTTGTGGACTACAAAGTTGGCTCACAATTGTGGACTTCAAAATTGGCACCCAATTGTAGACTTCGAACTTGGTTGCGAAGTTGTCTCCATATTCTAACAATTGGAGCCGCATGTGGGAAGGGAGAAACACAACTCCAAGACTACTTTGTTGGCGAAATCAAACATAGAAGAAGTATACATGTTATTTCTTCATAGTAAAAAGCACGAAAGTTAGTTAGATATCGCAGATACAAAAAATTATAGCTCTATCAACTACAGATGCTGAGTATGTAGATGTAATTGAGGCTATCAAGGAAATGATATTGGTACAAGGATTGTTAACAGAATTGATATTCCAGTCAAGTAAAAAATATAATGTACAATGACAGTCAGAGTGTGAATCATCTTGCGAAGAATTCGACATTCCATTCAAGAACAAAACACATTGGATTATGCTATCACTTCATCAGATCCTTGTTAGATGATGATGTATTGAAAGTCAAGAAAATACCACTCAGTAAGAATCTAGCGGATATGTTAACAAATGTTGTCATAATTGACAAGCTGAAGCTATGTAAATCTTCAGTTGGTCTTCAAGGATGAAGACAAGATCGAGCACAACACTGATCACATGTAAGGCCTCACACCTTAACCCCGTTATTAGTGCCTTATTACAATTATTAGTGCATACTTTCATGTCATTAAGAAATTCTTATACATGCTTCACTAGCAATGTCATAACAACTATAAAATTTTTGACATTATTCCTCTTCTCATTCAATTCTCAATAAAATCCAACTAGCACAGGTATACATTGTACAATACACTAATCACATAATATCAATTCATCATGCAATTCTCCATAATTAGTAGCGTGCAATCATAAATGAAAAGAGAAATATCAAAGCCCTTATACAATCCATATACACATAAGAATACCCACATGCGAGCATTGAATAAGTATATATGTATCTATTGTATAAGCATATTACTCAATACCAATATTGGTACCTCAGTCCCGGGAGCATTCCCAATCAACAGCTCGAACCCACCTCCATAGCTAATGATGTACATGTTCTTCCTATTCAAACATAAACAGCTCCCACACGAGGTAAGTATACCAATAACACCATCTCCATATCATCAATTTCACAAATCATAATTTACAGAATTTAAAGCTGTAAGGCCAGAAAGTACTTCCTGTGTACAATTATCATATGGAATCTCTCATGATGTTCATGTTCTCACAATAACCAAAATCATCAAACTTCCAAATTCAGTTAATCATTACATTGATTAACTATTTCCACGCTCAAAACGTCAATTTCATAATCAATTATAATTAAATCATTACACTAATGATTTACAAAAATCACATAATCTCAATTTATAATTTCACAGTTCCATCACATCGTATCATCTCGCTCGCTCAACAGCGGCGGCACTCTACCCTCTCGCACGCTCAACAACGGCGCATCATAACCAATGCTCGCTCAACAGCGACAACATCATACACACTGCTCGCTCAATAACGGCATCACCATAATTCACAATATGCAATAACTCATTGCAACAAGAATATATTATTCATCTAACAATGACAATAATATATTTAACTATGCTCGTACGTTATACGTACCTTAAAATCCAATAAGAAGAACCAAATCCTTGCCTTTGCCCCGAGTTCCAATGAATTATTCGTTATACACAGTTAATAACTCACAATCAATTATAAGCACATAACCACATGCTCAAGCATGTAATCAACCCCCCAAATACATCATCCTATCACGATGGTTAATCATAAATACAGAACTTTGTATACTACCCAAGGCATCCCATTTTGCCCTACGTTCAATGAGTTATCGATTAACTCGAACGAGTAATACACTGACTAAGGTTCAACTCAAGCCACTTCATTTAAAAGTGTAATATTTCTATTGAGATGTAGACATCGTCCTGGAAATCTACTAAACAAACCCCACTTTCAAAATACCATCATTTCAAAAAATGAAACAGGGGCCGCGATCGATCGTAGTTTTCTCGCGATCGACCGCGAGAACAATTTGCCAAAATTTGAACCTCCGCAATCGATCGCTGCTCAGCGCCGATTGATCGCCAAAATCCCCTGCCCCCTCGCGTTCGATCGTGGTACTGTTTATCGTCACCTATTTTCCAGCATTATGTCGCGATCGATAGCGACCTGCGATTTTTTGAATTTTTTTTGCTTCCATGGTGTTTTTCACACCCAAATTCAAATCCAACGCCCACAACACCTTCACTACTCTAAATACTCCATTTAAATTCAATAAAAACACCAAAAACATAAACTTAACATTTTATTCAAAATCTCCCAAAACTCAAACCCATCACCATATACAACCAAACTCTACAAAACTACTACCAAAACGAAGATAAAAACGAGGGAAAGAATGTTACCCAATTATCTTTGAGAGATTTGGCTCCAAAGTCGAGCCTTGCTCGATTCTTCCATGGAAGAAAAAATGGAAAGGGGAAAGGAGAGAGAGAGAGGGGGGGGGGGGGAGTGAATTGAGAATGATTGAACACCGAGTCTACTTAGTATATATAGTACCAAGGCTCCAAAAACCCGAGTCTCAAATACTCGTACCATAACTCATTAAAAATCATGTGGGTTCAATAAATATGTCACACTCACTTAATTACAACACAAACCTCAATCTAAAGCTCATCAGACTCCAAATCTCACTACCAACACAAATCCAAGGTTTAACACCTCAATGAGAATAAATCTCAACCCTTGGATCCAACAACCCAGATATCGGATTAAAATCCTCGGGAGTCCCAACACCGTAATTATCTTATGATTACCCCAATTAAAATCTATTAAGGATCATAATCACTCCGAGATTAACATAATAATTTTCTTGATATCACATCACGTATGTCACATGTACGTCTCAAAGTGGAAGATTGGTAGAATGTAGAAACAACTTAGAGTTTGAAGTATACAATTGGGTGCCAACTTTGAAGCCTACAATTGTGAGCCAACTTTAAAGCCCACAAAGTTGTCCAAGTTTGAACATGCCTATTATTCTCATTTCACATCATGATTTTTTATTGCTTTCTGTCAGGATCGATTCCGGGGGTGGGTTGTCATTCCACACCCGAGTTCAACCAACTTGAGCTTCAATAGCTCGTGTTCTTGAATTAATGCATCGAGAGATTATATCGAGTTCGATTACAAAAATCGAGCGGAAGACACTCAACATAACCCGCTCTAAACCGATTACTCATTTGAAAGACATTTTAAAGATATGCAATAAAAGTAAATAAACAAGCATTTGTTTATGGAAGTTCGAAGGTGGTGTAATCCTTCTACGTCTCCCCTTCTTCCACCTCATGGAAGGATTCCACTAGAAGACTTTGATTTATACAATCTCGTTGTACAAACCCGATCCAGTTAGGAATTCCCCATCCAACTAGAACTCCTAGCAACTCAACTATGTATGTTCTTTAATGTCTCACATACAAAGACCTCTCATCGGTTGTGATAAATCATCAACCGTTACAATGATATTCACTCATCTATTAAGCTCTCAAATACAATGAATAGAGTGAATATATATGGCACAAATGATCTCTAACTAGATCTGATATAGCAAGGTAAGAGGTGCCAAAGGTTTGAGGAGTGCTCTTCATTTAGCATCTTTTATCTTTTAAGTTCCTCAATTGAATCCCAAGTGGGTTTGCTTTGGAAGGCTTGGATTGATCTTCGATCAATTGTTATTGAGCTTCCAAATCATGTATATATAGCCCCAAGTAATGATATATACGTTAGACACAAGAATATGCCCGTTGGAAAAGGTTATGCACTATTCCCGAGCTTGCAACGGTCATATTCTGGTTTCTGGGCTGTTTGTATTTCGGACCGGATTGGCCGGATCAGCTTGGTGATCGCTTTTATTTTAAACAGTTATTTTCAGTGTAGCGATTTATGTACCGCAAGTGCACGGTGTCAAGTTTTAATATAATGGTTTAAGAGTAAGGAGTGTCGTACCCACAGAGACTAGTAGCAATTACCACGTTCGATTAGAATTACTATATTTAACCTACGATTATGGAATGATTATTAAACTAAATTGACTTAAGCACAAAATCAACCTAAACAGCAGTGATGAATAATTGAAGAGAATTTATAAACGAATTATCAAGACGTCGGTTCACCCATGTAATCCCCCCAAAAGTTGTCTATTAATTAAGATTCAATGTTCTATGTTCTAGGGTGACGAGTTTTCCTATTTCATTCGTTATACCTTGGTCCGGTTATAACAAGTCTAGCATTAACCTACAATAAATCACTCCCGTGTCTTTATTGAATGATTAATACCGAAAAATGCTTTGTGAAAACTACTAGCCTTCGATTTTGGTAAATCTATTGCTATCACACGTGTGCTAGATTTTACTTGGTCCGTCTCAACCTAAAACCCACGGCCTAATTTACTACGTCGTATCGTAATCTCCTATGGTCAATTCAATTACGATTACCAATATCATGCAAAAGGTAGCTAATCTTTTACAAGCATTAACAACATAAATTATGCGCAAAGATCATAGAAATTAAATCAAAACCGTTAATTAACTCAAGGGTTCAAACATGGGATCCCCTATGTCTTGACAAAGAATTTAGCCAACAAACATAATCAAATTATAATGCATAAACATGTCTTTAAACAAATTCAACATCAAAAATCTGATATAAAAATTAATAAGTTCAGAAATACTAAGATAACGAGGATGTCGCTCCGTGCGTCGCTCCGTTCTTCCGTTCCTTGCGTTGCTCTTGCTCTTCAATGAATTTTGGTGGTGCTTTAGATGGAGGAGAGGCTGCTAGGTCTGTCAAAAAGTGGGCAAAAGTCCCTTCAAAATCGTCCCTTAGTCTCATATATAGGGTTAACATGTGTGGGAAGGAGTCCCCTTTGAACCAAACATGGAAAGTCTTTATTTTTCCAAAAACTCTTATTCCGCGATCGATCTTCGTTCTTCCGCGATCAATCTTCATTCTCTACTGGACGTGTTAGCCAAACTATACCAATTCGCGATCGATCTTTGCTCCCTCGCGATCAATCGCGAGTCCTTACTGTATATTGGCGATCGATCGCGAATTCTCACCGATCGATCGCCAATGTCTTCTGTTCAGCATCATTCTTTAAAGCTCGGCGATCGATCGCGATGTCATTGCCGATCGATCGCGAATTGTCCAAAATTCAAACTTCGAAATTTCAGTCCATTTTCTTACGTTTTCGCTCGGTTTGGTCCTTCTTCAACATTATTAGCTTATTTCCTCCACTTTTATCCCATTGGACCTAGATTCCTGAAATACACAAAAATATACCAAAAAGCGTAAAATCATCCAGGAATCAATACGAAAATCAATACAAAAACATAGCAAAATAAGTGTAAAAATCACACTTATCAACTCCCCCAAACTTAGACTTGATCGTCCTCGAGCAAGCAATGAAATCAAAATGTAGAGCTTATCATCAATACTTTAACAGAATTAACTTAACAACTCAGATGTAACAGCTCAGAAATCTCACTAACACATCAACAAGAGTTAATCCAAAAATCAACAAGAAGTGTTTTCTCATATGCTAAGCAATATCTCGCAAAATTGGAACGTGTGTGTGTGCTATTGTCAATCTTGAGTTTCATATATATTTTTAAGATCAAATTCTGCTAGTAAACTCAAAGGCAAGATTACTATTAAGCACTCCATAAGTCTACTTTTCAAACACTTCTCCACTAATGTAATTATTCTCTAGACTTGGATCAGAAGGTCTTTTGAAGCTTATAATGACAGGCCTTTGGTATTTGGCTTCAAAGAAAAGATAGGATAATGCAAAGAAGAGAGTATAAGCAATTACAGTTCACATTTGTAGCACAACATTGAGCTTCTCTTCTCTTTTTTTTTTTTTTTTTCTTTTATAGCCTTGGCCACTTTGGGTCTTATTTAATCACTTTTTCTCAAGGCTTTGTATCTATCTTTTTCTTTTCTCATTCATCCTTCTTTCAATAATAAGCTCATCCAAATGTAGCAATTAAAGTGCATCTAATGAGAACCATTATACTCCCTTTGGGTAAGGATAAAATTTTTTTTTTTTTTCTTTTAGGCTCATAAAGGTGGGTATAATGGGTTTGCAAAAAAAATGTTGAATGGGGGCTAATTTCCATTCTTATTCATTTAAACTCAAAGAGGGACACTAGTGGTATATACAGACAAGGTATGCTCGAAAGGCTCAAACGTTCCAATGATCGCCTAAATCATATCCAAGTCAAGTTCATAATTATAAAATTTCGCCTCAAAGTGCTTTCAAATAGATTCTAGAGTGCTCTAAGATGCTCAAGACAAATCATAGTTAACAGAATTTTTCACTTTCCTATATAAACTCCACTCAATCACGACTCAGACGTGCATCAAAATGTTCCTCAATTTTTTTGACATATTAACTTAACCCAAGATATTCACCAACAAGTCAAAAATTTTCAAAACTCTAATTGAGATGGAGATTATTTTCATCATGTATTACAGTTGCAAGTTTCATTCATGTATTTCTTAATGCATAACTCAATTTTCACCAACAAATAACTTTAATATGCTCAAGAACGACTTCGTACCACTCGCTAAAATATCATGCAATAAAAGTATTAGCAAGACAACAGCAGTACTCAGTAAAAACCCCCCCAAACTTAGTATGTGCAGTGCCCTCAATGTACAAAAACAATAAGTGCAGTAGCATAACACATACCTCGACGACGATCGTCAGTGATCATCGTCCTCATCTTCCCGCTCTGGTGGAGGGTCTGGGTAATATGGTTCCTGTGGCTGTTGTGGCTCGTATGGCTGGTAATGCTGGTATGGCTGGAATGGATGGACTGTAGGCTGGGGTGGTAATGGAATGTTCGGGAACCCCTGTGCCAAAGCGGAGTTCCATGCCACCTGATACTGCACGAACTCCATATTTTGTTGATATAATTGTTGGTGGCCCCATCGGAGTTCATGTCGTATCTCCTGCAACTCATGATGGAGGGATTCCATCGTAATGGGAGGAGGCACTGTAGCAGCAGATGATGATGGTCCAGGAAGGTGGCTGCTGCTAGGTAGTGATTGTGCCAACCGTCTGACTGTGGCTGGTGCAGGATGATCGACCACGAGTAATGCCTTCGGTGGAACGGCCTCTTCTGCGGAGTCCCAGACAACTTCCGCCTGCTGGCATAAAGTGGTGATCGTGGAGGGGCATGGCATACCAGAAGTGGGAGGGCCTCGAATGTAGTTCCGGATAGTGGCCTCAACAAGACGTCCGAGATCGATCGTAAGTCCGGTAACTATGGCGTACACCAGTATAGCTCGGTCCTTCGTGACTTCCGATGTGTGGGTCGATGGCATGACCCGAGCTACTATAAATGAAAACCAAGCCTTGGGCTCCTCCTTCAGATCTGATATCAGTACAAGCTGTGGCTTTCCCTCGGCGTTCAGTCGCCACTGTGTTCCCTCTATACATATGGTTGACAAAATTGCATCCAAGTCGACATGATTCCGGCAATAAATGGTATAGTCATCCTCCGGGATGTTGGGCATGTTATATAGTGCATTGATCGCCTTTGAATCAAAGAGAACTGGTTGTTGCCGTACTGAGGCAACATTGGCGTCAATTTGGTTCTGTGCCCGGAGGTTGGAGTAGAACTCCCGGACTAAAGGAACCACTGCATCTTGTGGTTGGCGAACAAAAGAGTACCACTCTCGCCGGAGTGCCTCTTGGATCACAGCACAGCCGAGCTTGCCCGTATCCATTCCCCGTTCCCGTATCACCTTTTTCTTCCGATATACTGCATAAAACTTTGCAGCTGCATTACTAATGAACTTGGAGGAGTCAAACTCCTCAGGAGCGGGAACAGCCTGCTTTGGCTTGCGCTTCGGTGCCATTCCGAGAATCAAAGATACCAACACCCCTACCAACCAATACAAGAAATAGAGCAAGCACAAATCCTCCAACCACCTATCCAAGTTAGGTGATTAACCCAACCACACAATAAACCTCAAGAAGCGCTTCAATTTTCCCCCAAACTTAACAAGATCATACAATTCCAACTTCACCAACGTACAATTCAAAATATTGAGAACTTGACACCCCAACACTTAATTATCAATCAATTCATGGACCATGTATAGCAAAGCCAAAATACCTCCACAAATTTCGAAAATTTGGTAGTGATAGTCCTTAGCTTTCCATAGCTTCAACTTGTAGTGGAGGGTGCTCAAAAACTCATTTTCTCTTGCTAATTCCTGTGAAAGATTGAGGCTTGATGTTAGAATTGAAGATATGTATCGAAAATCTTGAAGAAAATTGAAGGATTGAAGATGGATTGGAAAAATTTTGAGGAAAATTGGGGAATTTGGGGGAGGGTTTCGAATTTGAGTGTGTGTAGTGTGTGAAAAATGCTGATGCTGATTTTTAAAAAACGAAATTTGGGACCTCGCGATCGATCGTGAGTTCTCGCCGATCGATCGCGAGAGTCTTCTGGAATGGGGCGATCGATCTCGAGTTATGGAGATCGATCGCCACTTTTTAAAAATATTTTTTTTTTTTCTGGACTTGGCGATCGATCGCGATGGTATGGCGATCGATCGCCAAAACACACTGTCCGAATTTTTTTTTTTTTTTTTTTTTTAATCAACATTTTTGCTCTCGAGATTCGCTCTTCTCCACCAACTCTGCAAAATTAACACATGGAGTCAATCCTTGAAACAAAATTGCAAACCAAACAAATTCTAACTAAAAATAATAAAAACAAGGAAAAGGGAGGAAAATGGTGTTCTTAATTTATAGTCCCAAGCTGGACTTATTACCAACATCAATTTAGGAGTCAAAATGGACAACAGTAGGCGGACTGAAATCATGTCCATGATAGTGCTTCAGCCGCTGTCCATTGACTGTGAATGTGCCTTTTGTCGGATCGTTGATCTCGATCGCCCCGGATGGAAATACCCTTGTGATAGTGAATGGTCCTTGCCATCGAGACTTCAACTTACCCGGAAAGAGTCTCAATCTTGAGTTAAAAAGCAGGACCAAATCCTCTTCCTTGAAATCACGCTGGCTAAGCTTAGCATCATGCCATTTTTTTGTTTTATCTTTATAGATCTTGGCATTCTCATAGGCTTGGTTTCTAAACTCATCCATTTCATTTAAGTGTAGGAGTCGTTTTTCACCTGCAACAGTTAAATCAAAATTCAGATTTTTTATTGCCCAGAATGCCTTGTGTTCTAGCTCGACAGGAAGATGACATGCTTTTCCAAAAACTAACCTATATGGTGATGTACCAATAGGTGTTTTAAATGCCGTCCTATATGCCCATAAAGCATCATCTAACCTCAATGACCAATCTTTTCTAGACGTATTGACCGATTTTTCCAAAATCTGTTTCACTTCTCTATTAGAAACCTCTACTTGTCCACATGTTTGTGGGTGGTAAGGTGTTGCAACCTTGTGGGTGACACCATATTTGCTCAAAAGTTTTTCAAAGAGTTTATTGCAAAAGTGTGACCCACCGTCACTAATGATTGCTCGAGGAGTGCCAAATCGAGTAAAAATGTTCTTTTTCAAAAATTTTACTACCACTCGAGCATCATTCGTGCGTGAAGCTTCAGCCTCAACCCATTTTGAAACGTAGTCCACAGCGACAAGTATGTAATAATTAGAACATGAAACTGGAAATGGTCCCATAAAATCGATGCCCCAAACATCAAATAAATCGCATTCAAGCATATTGTTTAAAGGCATTTCATGTCTCCTAGAAATGTTGCCCGTTCTTTGGCATTTATCACAAGTGGATACATACCTGTATGCATCTTTAAACAAGGTAGGCCAGTAAAAACCCGATTCAAGTACCTTGGCAGCAGTTTTTGTTGGACCCATGTGACCTCCTACCTCTCGGTCATGACAGTGGCTCATAATAGATGCCATCTCCTCCTCTGGTATACATCTCCTGATCATGTTGTCTGCACAAACTTTAAACAACAATGGATCCTCCCACATGTAGTGTTTAACATCAGATAAGAATTTCTTCTTCTGATAGAAGGTCATTTGTGGGAGGATACCACTAACCAGATAATTTGCAAAATCGGCATACCATGGTAGTGCAAGAACTTGGAACAGCTGTTCATCAGGAAATTTTTCATTGATTTCTTCCAGTTCATTATCATGTTTTTCCACCATATTATCAATCCTAGATAAATGGTCCGCTACAACATTCTCAACACCCCTCTTATCTTTAATTTCTAAATCAAATTCTTGCAATAGGAGAATCCATCGGATTAAACGTGGTTTAGCAACTTTCTTAGCAAGAAGATATTTAAGTGCCGAGTGATCAGTGTACACAATTACTTTGGATAGACAGAGATAAGAGTGAAATTTATCAAATGCAAATACTACTGCTAGCAGTTCTTTCTCAGTGGTGGCATAATTTTGTTGTGCCTCATTTAAAGTTCTACTAGCATAGTAAATAGTATGAAATACCTTATTCCGTCTTTGTCCCAATACTGCTCCGACAGCTGTGTCACTCGCATCACACATCAACTCAAAAGGCGTATCCCAATCCGGTGCTACCAACACAGGTGTTGTTATCAACTTCTCCTTTAATGTCTCGAACGCCTGCATACAATCAAGATTAAAATCAAAAGGTGCATCTTTAGTCAGTAGATGGGAGAGTGGTTTTGAAATTTTTGAAAAATCTTTAATAAATCTCCTATAGAAGCCTGCATGGCCTAGGAAGCTTCGAACCCCCTTCACTGATACTGGTGGAGGTAGTTCCTGTATCACCTGGATTTTTGCTCGGTCCACCTCCATACCCTTGTGGGATATTTTGTGTCCCAAGACTATTCCCTCTTGTACCATGAAATGACATTTCTCCCAATTCAGAATCAAATTCGTCTCTTCACACCTTGTCAGTACTAAATCAAGATTATTTAAGCAAGCATCAAAAGAATCCCCAAAGACAGAAAAGTCATCCATAAAGACCTCTAAGAATTGTTCAACCATATCATGAAAAATAGACATCATACATCTTTGAAACGTAGCAGGCGCATTACACAATCCAAATGGCATTCTCCTAAAAGCAAATGTACCATAAGGACAAGTGAAGGTAGTCTTCTCTTGGTCCTCAGGTGCAATAGCTATTTGATTATACCCAGAATAGCCATCTAGAAAACAATAGAAATCATACCCTGCTAGACGCTCTATCATTTGGTCAATGAATGGAAGGGGAAAATGGTCTTTACGGGTGGCGTCATTTAACTTTCTATAATCAATGCAGACGCGCCAGCCTGTGACTGTTCTAGTAGGGATCAATTCATTGTTCTCATTTTTAACGACAGTCATACCTCCTTTCTTGGGTACACATTGCACAGGACTAACCCATGCACTATCAGAAATGGGATAGATAATACCTGCATCCAGCAGTTTGATGACCTCAGCCTTCACCACTTCTTGCATCTTTGGGTTTAACCTGCGTTGTGGTTGAACCACGGGTTTGTAACCATCCTCCATCAATATCTTATGCATACATGTTGATGGGCTTATCCCTCTTATGTCCGCTACTTTCCACCCGAATGCTTTCTTATGCTCCCTCAAAATCCTAAGTAGTTTGTCTTCGTTTATACCTGTCAAAGACGAAGAGACAATTACATGCAATGACTCACTACAATCTAAATAAACATACTTGAGATGAGGAGGGAGGGTTTTGAGTTCAAGAGTTGGTGGTTCTTCAATGGAGGGCTTTTGTGGCTTCATGTCCCTTTCACCCAACTCGCCTAGGTTGTTCCGCACACGCCTATTATGGGGAATATTGGCGTTCAAATAAACGACAGTCTCTTTCAACTCGACGGTCTCGCCCAGCTTTTCAATGTCCTCTACCAAGCATGCTTCCAATTCATCCTTGTGTGTTCCCTTAAACACATTAGCAGATAACACATCAATAATATCAACACTAAAACACATATGCTCGTCATGTGGGTGTTTTAAAGCTTTAAAAACGTTGAAAGTGACTTGATCCTCCCCTACACGGAGGATCAACTTCCCTTGTTGGACATCTATAAGTGCCCTTTCCAGTAGCAAGGAATGGTCTTCCTAAGATCAGTGGTGTGTCAGCATCTTCTTCCATATCTAACACAAGGAAGTCTGCCGGGAAGATGAATTTATCGACCTTCACTAGGACATCCTCTATGATTCCTCGTGGGTATGTCACAGACCTATCTGCCAATTGCAAAGAAACCGTGGTCGGTTTTGGCTCACCAAGTCCCAACTTCCTGAAAATTGACAAAGGCATAAGATTTATACTCGCACCTAAATCACATAAAGATTTTGTAAATGAAATAGACCCAATTGTGCAAGGTATAGAAAAACTCCCTGGATCTTTCAACTTAGGAGGCAGTTTGTTTTGGACAACGGCAGAACACTCCTCAGTTAATTTAATCGTCTCATGCTCACCCAATTTCCTCTTATTCGACAGAATATCTTTCAAAAACTTAGCGTAGCTAGGCATTTGAAGTAAAGCATCAGCAAATGGAATATTTATTTGTAATTTCTTAAAAATTTCTAAGAACTTAGCAAAACTAGCATCTACCTTTGCCTTTTCAATGCAGCAGGAAATGGGGGAGGGATATGTACCTTCTTGGGTGGTGCGATAGGTGCAGTAGTAGGAGTAGACTCACCATTTTCACGTGTCTGAATGTCATTCTCACCTTTCAACTCAACTACGTGCTCATCGTCCCGATCTTCAGTTTGTGATCCAATTTCTTTTCCACTCCTCAATGAGATCGCCTTGGCTTGCTCTCGGGGGTTCTTTTCCGTATCACTTGGTAAGCTTCCTGGTGCTCTTCCCGCTAACATATTTGCCATTTGCCCCATTTGAGTTTCCAAGTTCTTAATTGATGCATCTTGATTTTGCATCCTATTCTCCGTCATCGTCATGAACTTAGTTAGCAACTCTTCCATACTCGGCTTTGGTGGATAACCCGGTGGAGGTTGTGGATTCAAGACATTCTTTTGGTTGGACCAAGAGAAGTTCGGATGATTCCTCCACGGTTGGTTATAGTTGTTGGAGTATGAGTTACCCTGTGGTGGTCTATTTCCTACAAAATTCGCTTGTCATTAGATAGCATAAATGGGTTACCTGCCTGACATTCCGTGCTTGGATGGTTGCCTCCACATAAATCGCACGTGATCACTTGAGCTTGCATGGCTGTCATGCTCAAACTGTCCATCTTCTTGTTCAAAGCTTCCAGTTGTGCTTGTATTGATGTCACTTCATCTACTTGATGCATCCCAATTGGTCTTTTGGGCACATTCCTTTCGGACTGCCACTGGTAACTGTTGGATGCCATCTCTTCCAAGAGTGTGAAAGCTTCATCGGGTGACTTTCTCATAATGGTACCTCCTGCTGCTGCATCAATCATAGATCTATTAGCAGAAAATAAACCATTGTAAAATGTTTGTACCTGAAGCCAAATCGGAAGGCCATGATGTGGGCATCTTCGAAGTAGATCCTTGAAGCGCTCCCAAGCTTCGTACAGTGTCTCCGGATCATGTTGCATGAATGTTGTGATATCATTGCGCATCTTAGCTGTCTTGGAAGGGGGAAAGTATTTTGATAGGAAGGCTTGAGCCATCCCCTCCCAAGTAGTGATCGATCCTGCAGGCAATGAATTTAACCAACTCTTAGCTTTATCATTTAAAGAAAAAGGAAAAAGTCTTAACCTGATGGCGTCATCACTGACGCCATTGTGCTTGAATGTGTCGCATATCTCCAAAAAGTTGGAGATATGAGCATTAGGATCATCAGTATGCGATCCTCCGAATTGCACAGAATGTTGAATCATCTGAATTATGGCAGGCTTGATCTCGAAGTTATTAGCTTGGATCCTTGGTCTTGTGATGCTGGACATAGTGCCTTGAAAAGATGGTTGTGCATAGTCCATCATGGACCTTATAATTGGCACTTCATCATTATGTTGTTCACCATTCTCTCGATTGTTCTCAGCCATCTCTCTTGTTGCTTTCCGAAGTCTTCTGCAAGTTCGTTCAATCTCTAAGTCGAGTGGCTCTAATATAGGTCTGTCACTTCGTAGCATGCACTACAAAGACAACTCCCTGCAAAATTCAATACACGAAGGAATAACAGTAATGAAATCGTATAAACCGTAATAAAAATAATTATAAAAGAAAAAAATGGCTAAATTATAGTCAACTAATCTCTTATGATATTACTTAAACTAGTCCCCGGCAACGGCGCCAAAAACTTGATCGCTTTTATTTTAAACAGTTATTTTCAGTGTAGCGATTTATGTACCGCAAGTGCACGGTGTCAAGTTTTAATATAATGGTTTAAGAGTAAGGAGTGTCGTACCCACAGAGACTAGTAGCAATTACCACGTTCGATTAGAATTACTATATTTAACCTACGATTATGGAATGATTATTAAACTAAATTGACTTAAGCACAAAAATCAACCTAAACAGCAGTGATGAATAATTGAAGAGAATTTATAAACGAATTATCAAGACGTCGGTTCACCCATGTAATCCCCCAAAAGTTGTCTATTAATTAAGATTCAATGTTCTATGTTCTAGGGTGACGAGTTTTCCTATTTCATTCGTTATACCTTGGTCCGGTTATAACAAGTCTAGCATTAACCTACAATAAATCACTCCCGTGTCTTTATTGAATGATTAATACCGAAAAATGCTTTGTGAAAACTAGTAGCCTTCGATTTTGGTAAATCTATTGCTATCACACGTGTGCTAGATTTTACTTGGTCCGTCTCAACCTAAAACCCACGGCCTAATTTACTACGTCGTATCGTAATCTCCTATGGTCAATTCAATTACGATTACCAATATCATGCAAAAGGTAGCTAATCTTTTACAAGCATTAACAACATAAATTATGCGCAAAGATCATAGAAATTAAATCAAAACCGTTAATTAACTCAAGGGTTCAAACATGGGATCCCCTATGTCTTGACAAAGAATTTAGCCAACAAACATAATCAAATTATAATGCATAAACATGTCTTTTAAACAAATTCAACATCAAAAATCTGATATAAAAATTAATAAGTTCAGAAATACTAAGATAACGAGGATGTCGCTCCGTGCGTCGCTCCGTTCTTCCGTTCCTTGCGTTGCTCTTGCTCTTCAATGAATTTTGGTGGTGCTTTAGATGGAGGAGAGGCTGCTAGGTCTGTCAAAAAGTGGGCAAAAGTCCCTTCAAAATCGTCCCTTAGTCTCATATATAGGGTTAACATGTGTGGGAAGGAGTCCCCTTTGAACCAAACATGGAAAGTCTTTATTTTTCCAAAAACTCTTATTCCGCGATCGATCTTCGTTCTTCTGCGATCAATCTTCATTCTCTACTGGACGTGTTAGCCAAACTATACCAATTCGCGATCGATCTTTGCTCCCTCGCGATCAATCGCGAGTCCTTACTGTATATTGGCGATCGATCGCGAATTCTCACCGATCGATCGCCAATGTCTTCTGTTCAGCATCATTCTTTAAAGCTCGGCGATCGATCGCGATGTCATTGCCGATCGATCGCGAATTGTCCAAAATTCAAACTTCGAAATTTCAGTCCATTTTCTTACGTTTTCGCTCGGTTTGGTCCTTCTTCAACATTATTAGCTTATTTCCTCCACTTTTATCCCATTGGACCTAGATTCCTGAAATACACAAAAATATACCAAAAAGCGTAAAATCATCCAGGAATCAATACGAAAATCAATACAAAAACATAGCAAAATAAGTGTAAAATTCACACTTATCACTTGGGCAGATCAGTCTGGCCGGATCAGCATGGTAGATCAGTCTGGCAGATCAGCACGGGCATATCAGTCTGGTCCGGATCAGCACGGGCATATCAGTCTGGTCCGGATCAGTCTGGACAATCAGCTTGATACAAAAACATATTGATAAACTTGCTCTTCGATCTATTGCTTGTAACTCTTGATTCTTTGATTTCTGAGCAAAGTAATCCACATGCAAGTTGTAGCCCTTTCTCTTAGCTTTCCACGGAATCAAGAATTGCTCAATTTCGAGTTTGTAAGAGAGAGTTTTGCTCGAAATACAAGGCGATGCTCCTGCTATCTGTTTGCTGGATGCAGCCGCATATGGCGTGACTTGCAGAAGCCTTTTGGCCATCTTAACGTCCGATTCAGTCTTTCACTTCCAAAGATGACTTGTAGATATTTGTCTTATCTTTCCAACCCATACTAAATCGTTCCGTTCCAATAAGAGAGCTAAGAGTTATGCTCACCAGACTGACAGAAACTTTGCTGTAACAGCTCGATCTTACAGGCGTCACATGGCGTGACTTACAGAAGCTTTTTGACCATCTTAACGTCCGATTCAGTCTTTGTATTCCAAAGATGACTTGTAGATCTTTGTCTTAGCTTTCCAACCCATACTGAATCGTTCCGTTCCGATAAGCGAGCTGAGAGTTATGGCCACCAGACTGACAGTTGCTTGCTAAAACAGCTTGTTGTTTCTTCGTTGTTCAGCTCGATCTTGCAGGCGTCTTTTCTCCTTGATAACATTTGAACTAGCCGATCTGTTGTGAAATATGACTTTTGTATTTTAAGTTGGCTGTTCAATCTCTTTGGAAGCACGCCATTTTGATATCCGAGCTATTAGATATGATCGAAACAATCCGCTCTGCCAGGATTTCAGACTTGGTCCTATTTCTTTGTAATTCATCAAGCTCTTAATTATGATCTATGAACTGCACACTTGATGAAATATGTTAGCAACACAATAACAAGTTTTGTTAACATCAAAACCAAGATTATTCGGGTTCCCAAAACCCAACAATCTCCCCTTTTTTATGATCACAAAACTTGAATAAAAATATGAACACTAAAGCACAATGTTGCATAACAAGAAAAATCATATTTTTTAAACAACATATTTATCCCCCTTTTTGTGTGAATCAAAAAGGAAGACAAATAAAATTACTCCCCCTCAAGGATTGAGAAAACTCTCCCCCCTTAATTTTAAAACGTTTGAAAATTTGAGCAAGTGATGGGCAAATGGGGTAGGCTAAAACAAATTTAAAAAAAAATGCAATGCACATTAATTTTTGAAAAAATAACCTCTTTTGATGATGCATGTAGCATACTTGGCAACAAATTTGAATTTATGGACAAAACTCAACAATGTCCATTTCATCTTTCTGCGGTGGCAGCACATGAGTCAACTTTGCAGAATAAACTGCTTTTTCTCGTGAAGAATTAGGCTGCAAGACCTATACCGTTGCGAACCTCTATGAGTCTAGTTTGCAACGCAAAAAAACGGTTTGTCATTTGGACATCCGAGCAAGAAGTTATGCCAATTTTCCCAAAGTTGCTGCAAGCTGTCAGAAACTAAAATGCTTCGAAAATTGTTAGATAAAATCTCAAATTAAAAATTTTAAACTTAAAATGAGTTTAGAACAGTTTGAACGAGAATTTGAACATTTAAATTAGATTTTAAAATTATTTTCGTGCAAAATGAATGCAATGAAATTGATTTTTATGCTAAAAATTTTCATACACCAAATTTTGAAAAAATATGCTATGAAAATATTTCATGCCCATGAGAAAATTTTGAAATGATTTTAAAAGATATCCGCTAAAAAATCGGTTAAAATGCTTTCCAAGAACAACCTGCTCTGATACCACTTGTCAGGATCGATTCCGGGGGTGGGTTGCCATTCCACACCCGAGTTCAACCAACTTGAGCCTCAATAGCTCGTGTTCTTGAATTAATGCATCGAGAGATTATATCGAGTTCGATTACAAAATCGAGCGGAAGACACTCGACATAACCCGCTCTAAACCGATTACTCATTTGAAAGACATTTTAAAGATATGCAATAAAAGTAAATAAACAAGCATTTGTTTATGGAAGTTCGAAGGTGGTGTAATCCTTCTACGTCTCCCCTTCTTCCACATCATGGAAGGATTCCACTAGAAGACTTTGATTTATACAATCTCGTTGTACAAACCCGATCCAGTTGGGAATTCCCCATCCAACTAGAACTCCTAGCAACTCAACTATGTATGTTTTTTAATGTCTCATATACAAAGACCTCTCATCGGTTGTGATAAATCATCAACCGTTACAATGATATTCACTCATCTATTAAGCTCTCAAATACAATGAATAGAGTGAATATATATGGCACAAATGATCTCTAACTAGATCTGATATAGCAAGGTAAGAGGTGCCAAAGGTTTGAGGAGTGCTCTTCATTTAGCATCTTTTGTCTTTTAAGTTCCTCAATGGAATCCCAAGTGGGTTTGCTTTTGAAGGCTTGGATTGATCTTCAATCAATTGTTATTGAGCTTCCAAATCATGTATATATAGCCCCAAGTAATGATATATACGTTAGACACAAGAATATGCCCGTTGGAAAAGGTTCTGCACTATTCCCGAGCTTGCAACGGTCATATTCTGGTTTCTGGGCTGTTTGTATTTCGGACCGGATTGGCCGGATCAGCTTGGGCAGATCAGTCTGGCCGGATCAGCATGGTAGATCAGTCTGGCAGATCAGCATGGGCATATCAGTCTGGTCCGGATCAGCACGGCCAGATCAGTCTGGTCCGGATCAGTCTGGACAATCAGCTTGATACAAAAACAGATTGATAAACTTGTTATTCGATCTGTTGCTTGTAACTCTTGATTCTTTGATTTCTGGGCAACGTGATCCACATGAAAGTTGTAGCCCTTTCTCTTAGCTTTCCACGGAATCAAGAATCGCTCGATTTCGAGTTCGTAAGAGAGAGTTATGCTTGACATACGAGGCGATGCTCCTGCTGTCTGTTTGCTGGATGCAGCCGCATATGGCGTGACTTGCAGAAGCTTTTTGGCCATCTTAACGTCCGATTCATCTTTCACTAACAAAGATGACTTGTAGATCTTTGTCTTAGATTTCCAACCCATACTGAATCGTTCTGTTCCGATAAGCGAGCTAAGAGTTATGCTCACCAGACTGACAGGGACTTTGCTGTAACAGCTCGATCTTACAGGCGTCACATGACGTGACTTACAGAAGCTTTTTGGCCATCTTAACGTCCAATTCAGTCTTTGTCTTCCAAAGATGACTTGTAGATCTTTGTCTTAGCTGTCCAGCCCATACTGAATCGTTCCGTTCCGATAAGCGAGCTGAGAGTTATGGCCACCAGACTGACAGTTGCTTGCTGAAACAGCTTGCTGTTTTCTTCGCGGTTCAGCTCGATCTTGCAGGCGTCTTTTCTCCTTGATAACATTTGAACTAGCTGATCTGTTGTGAAATATGACTTTTCGTATTTTAAGTTGGCTGTTCAATCTCTTTGGAAGCACACCATTTGGATATCCGAGCTATTAGATATGATCAAAACAATCCGCTCTGCCAGGATTTTAGACTTGGTCCAGCTTGATATTTTCAAGCTATTTCTTTGTAATTCATCAAGCTCTTAATTATGATATATGAACTGCACACTTGAAGAAATATGTTAGCAACACAATAACAAGCTTTGTTAACATCAAAACCAAGATTATTCGGGTTCCCAAAACCCAACACTTTCACACCAAGATTTTTGTCTATAAATAGTCAATTTTTGTTTCGTTTGTATGACAACAAAAATCAAAAGCTTAATTAGCTTTGAGAGAGAGCAAATAGTGATTCCGGGAGTTTGATGTTATGCAGTGGTAGTCCTTGAGGCATCCCAACTTTCAATATGAAACGTTTCATAGGGACAATTTTAATGTAACTCATCAATAGATATTGCCGTGGAGGTTTGTTTTTACTTGTTTGTACATTATTATAGTTTGGTGTTTCTTACAATTTTTTTAGTAGTTATGTTATTCTTACAATTAATTATTGTAATTAATAGTAAAAGCAAGATATACGATTTTAATAATATTATTGATTCAGATATAACGGGATACCTATAATACAAAGAAGTTAATCGTGGAGAGTAAGTGCAGTATGCTTGGGCCAAAAAGGTCACAAATTTAATTATTGTCTCTGTCTTTATCAGTTTGAGCATGTCACACTGGGTTTGCCTAGTGCGGTTTACATGATTGACATAGTTTGCAAGCTATTGAATCAGTCCGAGAGGTTATCCAGTGTGTGCTTAATTTCTAATCCCATATAATTGCTAAAGATATAATATTATATGCATGCACAACTAAAGAAAAGAATGTAAATTTATTTAATAAATTTATGATTAACTTTTTTTTTTGTTTACGAAAGCGCACATTAATATTTTTAATGTAATCAGAATATTATTCAGAAACCGTACGTCCTTGTCAATGTCCTCATTCCCGTGGCCCAAAGCCCCAAACACAGCAATATCCGGCCAAAATTGGCAGTTCAGGATAAAACATATGATAATAGCAACGACCTCTTCAAACAAAAACAAAAACTAGTTGCAACAACTAAATATTAAAATCCAACTGAATAACGGAAAATTCGAACCTGCCTTTGGAATATTGTCTTACAAAAATATATCCGATAGCCTCAATTATTTTGGGATCATGAAATCCATATGTAAATGAATAACCAAGTCGGAGTGATCCGAATATTTTACCGAATCATTCAATCGATAGGAGCGACAACATGTAAATGTGTAGAGCCCAAGGCCAAAAATAAATTCGGCTGTAGATTTGGAGTCAGACAGAGTAACACTCTGTCTTCAAGATCGAAATTCTCATGAATAACAATTATATGTCCCTTTTTCTTAGTGTAAGAAAATTACATTTTGTTGAATGAAAAATATCATTTGTCTTAGTTTCAAAAAACAAAAAACATTTATTTCCAGGCAGTGAAAATTAATATAATTAGTTATAACATGAAGTTCATATTAGAGCAAAAATAGAGCAGGAAATCACTTATCTAGGAAACCATTTTAAAGTTAATCATTTTTAAAGGGAAAAAAAAAAGGTATCCACACACTAATGATGTAATAGCTTTTGAAAATGTCTATCTCGTTACAATCACACATAAATAAGTAAGAAATTCCACATTAAAAAATAATCTATTTATATTGTCAATTAAACGAGTTAAAACTATGATGCGTGGACACGGATACATGAATACGCAGAAACGATTGCACGGGTTTTCATTGAAAATTCTAGGATAAGATAAGTTTGGTTGCAGCAAAAAATTTAATTCTTTTAATATAAACATAAATATTATTTAGGAAAAATTACGCAAAACATCATATAGTTTGTCCAACATAAACTTTGATGAATTATAATACTTTACAAACTATTGTCTCGATTTTGTATTTTTGTTTATCGAAATTATCGTCACATTCAATCATCGTCACGCATCCTCAAACTTAGAGCCTTTTAAATTAGTTCTTGTAATTTTTTTTTTAAAAAAATATTTAGGGTAATGAAATTCTTTAATTGTTTGATTCTGGAAAATGAAATTTTGACATTAAATTTTTTTTTTTTTTTGCTTTTTAAAAAAATTTGCAATAGCTGGTCTATCGACTTTAAGTTTGAGGGTGTAACGCGATGATGAAGTGCCGATGAATTTAGATATAAACACAAAATCAAATCTAGATGATGCAAAAATGTTATAAATCCTAAAAGTTGATGATGTAAACATAATTTTTCAAACAATTTGTAACTTGAATTTGGACCAAATTATAATATTTTTGATTAATTTTTCCTAAATATTATTGATGTATATGTATAAATAAATAAATAAAAATTGTCATAAATAAACATATCGCATCATAGCAACACAAGCACATATTAATGCTCTTACTGGCACAAATTTTATTTTAACAGCTGAAATTAACTGTATGCCACTTTTTAGATATGTTATTACGTGTGAACTACCTTTTATACAAGCAGAACATGCTGGTTTTATTGAATTTGCTTCGTCTATACAACCCATGTTTAAGCATATTTCTGTAGACACACTAAAAATAAATTGTATTGACGTATTTGTTGAATATAGAAATACATTGATTGGACATATTTCTAGTTTGCCTTGTAGGGTTAGCTTAACAATCGACATTTGGACAAATGTAAAATCGGATTCATATATAGTTGTTACTTGTCATTGGATTGATGATAATTGTTGTATGCAAAAACGGATTTTATCTTTAGATAAGTTAGATTGTGCAACCTCTGGTTATGTAATTGCTAAATATATATTCAATATCTGTAGATATTATGGAATCAGGATAAGATATTTTCAATCACATTAGATAACGTTGCGAATAACAAAGTTGTGATGCGTAATTTAAAGATCTATCTGAAAACAATGCTTGATGGTGTTTTTTTTTCATGTTAGATGTGCATGTCATGTTATTAATTTGGCTGTGAAAGTTGGTTATGAGGACAATCACTCATCATGTATTGATAAAATGAAATATTGCGCTAAATGGTTACGCACGAGCCGTGTTAAGCTTGATTGGAAACAATTATGTATATCTAATGGTTTGCAGCATCTTCTTTTTCCATCACCAATAGAACTAGATGAAATTCGTTGTACAATTTGTTGAATGCTATGTTATAAATATATTTTAACTCCATTTTATAATTCATATCAAATGCCTGATGCCGATGATAATATTTTTTGACAGATGATGATTGGGAATTTGTTGAAAATTATGTCACTGTTATGTACTTTTAAAGAAGCGACGGAATGCTTCTGCGGTGTTACTTATCAAACTTCTGTTTATTTTCTTCCTTTAGTATTTAACATGTTTGACAAGTTTATAGAATTTAGAGATGATGATGAATTGCATACTTTTGTTAGTGCAATGTAAACAAATTTTATAAAATATTGGGAACAAATCCACACGTGCACTGCATCGCAACTTTGCTAGATCCTAGTCAATGTTTAGCTTCATTTGAGATCTTTTTTGAACATTATGCTAATTTTGGGGAAGGTTGTTGACGATCAAAAGACGTCTACAATGCAATCTCTCCAAAATATGTTTCAATTGTATTACAATCAAGAGAGGGCTGTTGAAGAACAACCTCAAGCTCAATCTAAAGGCCGAGACATCAATTTGCTTATCTGGGTATGAAAAAACTTAAGGGAAAAAGGACATTGCACTAGCACGTCGATTGAGTAGCAAATTTATCTGAATTATCAATTTCTAACGGAAGACGACTTCGACGTCTTACAATAGTGGAAGGCAAATGCAGCATAATTCCCTATCTTAGCAAAAAATGGCCAGAGACGTGTATACGATACAAGCTTCAAGCGTCGCTTCTGCATCGTCATGCTCAATATGGCCGAATTATTGGAGAATATAAATGTAGTCTATCTCCTGATTCGTTATGCATGCTCACATTACTTAAAGATTGGTTTGAAGCAGAATGTAAGAATTGAAGAGATAGTTGACGAATTCGTAAATCATTAATGATGAGCAATGAGAAGATAACGCCAAACCAGTATTTATTAATTATGAAAAGTATTAAATACTAATATTTTTATTTAGATTTTCAATTGTCATAAGTGTATAATTATTTGTATATATTTATATTATGAAATGAAGAAGAAATATATTGAATTTATGATGAATATTGTGGAAACATTTACAACATCAAAAAATAAAAATTCAAAAAAAAAATTCAAAAATTTGAAAAGATGTTCGAAAAGCAAAAAAAAACAAAAATTTAAAAAAAAATTTAAAACATAATGAACCGGGTTGGATCGATCAGAAATCGGTTGGAACCGTAACTAGATCCGATCAGATTTCTTAATAGATCAGATCAATTTCGTGTTTAACGGATTCAGATTCGATCGGTTTCAAATCGGATTCCGATCCATTATTTGTGCTTCCAATCATCTGAGAATTACAACCTCCAATAACCAAACGAATGACCAAACCACAAACGGCATTTCCGTCACGACAAGGGCGATGATCTGGTACATCTCCAAGAAAGGAATACCCTGCACCCGTCCTTAGGAACAATTGTAGGTACGTATGAGATTTCATCGCAGCCGTCCGTTCTGTCCCTCGTCACATCAATCAACGAGGCAAGCAAAGCAATAAACAGCATCAAATGATTAATTGCGTACCTCTGGCCCACACATTGATGGGGCCCAGCCCCAAATACTAAATAGTTCTTTTTATAAATTTGATCCTCTTTCCGGTCCGACATAAACCGATCCGGGTCGAACCGTTCCGGTTCGATAAACCCTTGAAAAGAAGAATCAAACACAGATGGAAAAACGATCGTGCCCTTTGGAACCGTGTAATTTTCTGTTAATGGGAAGTCTTCACCGGCTATGTGCGGCACCAGAGTTGCCGGAGCTCTGATCCTCACAACCTCACGCGCCACCGCTTCTGTGTACTTCATTTCTCTCAGATTTTCTGCCTTGATAATGCCGCCGTTTTCTGGAACCCAGTATTTGGCCACCTCCTCGCGTACTCTGTTCAGAACATGAGGGTGTGAATCCAAATATGTCACCGCCCATAACAGAGACGAGGTTGATGCGTCCTGTGAAGCAAAGAGAAAGTCGAATAAATGGCCTCCAATTTCGTCGCAGCTGTATTTGAATGAGTTTTCCGATGCTTCCCTCACATTTTCTTGCATCCAGAAGTCTATCAAACAAGTGGGTTCTTCACCGGATTTCATTCTGTTCTCGCTTTCCTCCGCGCATACAGCGAGCGTCTTCACCAGTCTCTGCACAGCAAGCCGCGCGTTTCTGAAGGCGAATCCCGGGAAGTCGAAAGGCAGTTTCATCAATCCAACATTGAACAAATTGTAATCTCCATTAAACCGCTTACGCTCCTCTTGAGTCAGGTAAGGCCCAACGAAAACCGTCTGCGAGGTTTCTAAATTCATGTCGCGGCAGTGGATACGGAGTGGGACTGACTTGTTTTGAGAGTTCTTGCACCAGGACTCCAAATGTTTGATAATAATCCGCTGTTGTATATTGGTATATGTTTGGAGAGCGTTGAGGCTGAAATTGGGTGCCATCCGGCGACGCAAATCTTTATGCTCTTGGCCCAACATGTAGATTAAATTATGCTCACCGAATAGTTTCTTGCCGAAGGGATGCCCAACGAGGTGGAAGGCATCATCGCGGACATTGGCGAAGACTTTGTGAGAAAGCTCAGAGGAGTAAATGTAAACAATGTAACGCCCGATGACATAGTTTGCGGATATTCCTAAAGGCATGGACTTGGCGTAGGATGATTGGAGGTCCCAGAATTGCGTGGGATTTGTGACCAAGGAGACGGCGTTGCCGATGAAAGGAAGAACAAGAGGTGGGCCTGGCAAGAATCGCTTCTTCTTCAGATAAGAGATTTGTTCAAGAAGCAGGTTAAGAGCTATGAAGGAGATAAGATATGGAATACAGGCTGTGACTATACTCCATGGAAATCCCATTTATGCTCCAAGGTTTACTCTTTCAGACCGCCAATTGTCTGGTTCACGTGATTTGGGAGTTGGGAGTTGGGAGTTTTGGTGATGAATTTTACAGAATCGTGGGAGACAGAAATTTGACTGAAATCGGAGGCGGATGTATAGTTCTCAGGAATACAAAGAGTAAGTCAAAGAGTTTTAAGAGTGTATAGGGATGAGTGAGCTATTGGGGCGGCAGCGGTAGTTGGGTAAAGATGAGGTGGGAGCGGGAAGGACGAAAGGGCTAACTGAAGTCAGGCTTCTTCTTACATCAACCTATGTATGTGAAGAGGACTTGAAAGTGTATAGGGATGAGTGAGCTATCTGTCAAGAGACTTAAGGATTTTAATGATTGTGTACTTGCAGTCGAATGATGTATTCAATGTCTTCAACTTTTAATTTGAAATATGGGAAACTAAAACTCACATTTTCCTTCAAAATATGTGAATTGTGGGGTTTAAATCCAGCTGGGCATGTGAGGAGACGAGGTGGAGGACTCTAACTTGTTCCCAAAAGACGAACACATCGCTATTGCTTTATTTGAACCGGAGCCTGACCATTACACACACATAAATAACAATTTAATCTCTTCAATACATTTCCAATTGACCAACTTAAATTGTTAAAAAATTTACATGTTATAGTTTAGGTGTTGAAGCAGTGTATTTTGTTATGATTTACACCAATTACCAAAGCGGTATCCTCATTCGAAATTTCAAAAAGTTTATCAGTATCGATTGTCTCATTGAGGGACCAGCATGTGATGAAATAGGAAGAAAGATATTTCGTTAGGCTTTCCATCCAAATCAAATCAAATATTCTAAAAATTGTAAAATAATTTTTTAGATGATTTACTAAAATACACTTTATCGGAAAAAAATACATACTCTCACCATTCCTCCCTTCCAAACCTTCCCCTCGTGACGTACCGAAGAAGAAGCAGCGTTCTCTATTCTCTCCTCCCCATCGCTTCCTCCTGTGGTGGTGGATTCAACGACGCAGCAACCGCTGACTATGCGATGTGGAAGGCTATAAGTCTTGCATTCTTGATCATCGCCGCCGCCTTCATCACTTCCCCCGCCCACGGAGTTCGTGCATCCCGTCCCGAAAACCAGCTAAAAGAGCGCAACTCAATAAAGCCTCTTCCGCCGCAGCAGCAAATCGTGCCCACATTCAACTAGTTCTTCTTTTTTCCTACTGATGCACTTAGGGTTTCATAATATTATTAATATGTTGTTTATAAACAAACACCAACGAACTCTCCAAAAACCAACTTACGTTCTCATCCTCATACGTTCTTAAAATTCTATCTATCGTTGATTCTATCCTTCAATGTTTCTTGCTAGTTTAGTAGAAAATTAGAGGAAAAAAAAAAAGTATGATTTCCATTTGATCTTTTATAATGTCAAGAGAAGGTGTTGTGATGGCCTCTAGTTCCCTTTCGGCACCTAGTTAGCCCCCAATTCTCCAAAAACATGATCAAATTCTTGTGCAGTCATGGCGGAGAGAAACGACTGTGAATGCAGGCATTTTTTGGAACGTGGTGTGGGCAACAACGAAACGGGTGGAAATGGCGTGCACCGGCCGCCGAAGCACGTGAAAATCTACTTGCACTGGCATCGCTGCGCATGAAACACTATATGTATCGGTTATCGGTGCACGTGAAACCTAAGTAGGGATGGGAATCGGGATGGGTTTCGGGAAATCGGGATATTCGGGTTCGGGTAATTGGGTATACTAAAAGCATACCCGAACCCAAATAAATCGGGTACCTGAAAATCGGGTTTTGGGTACCCGAAATCTGGTTCGGGTACCCGATTACGGGTACCCGAACCTTGATTTTTTAATTTTTTTTATTTTTATATAAAGAAATGCTATACAGATTGTGCCTAATATTTTTTTTTTCCCTTAAAGAAAATCGGGTTCGGGTACCCGAACCTGAACACTTTTTTCCCCAAACCCCTGCCCGAATCCCGTCCCGAACCCGCCACTACCCAATCGGGGAATACTCGATTATCCTGAAAAACCTGATTATCCCGACCCGATCGGGAAATACCCGATCCGGTCGGGTCGGGACCTGAATACCCGAACCCATTTCCCACCCCTAAACCTAAGTGAATAGGTAGTAGGCGATGCATGAAACTATTTTGTCCTAGGCCCAATAAGAGCATCAAATAGTTGGGCTTCAAGTTTGGACCTCAAAGAATGGGCCCAAAAACACTTTCAATTTCAATCTAAACTCCGAATTGGATTGTGAAGAAACGAGATTTGTCATCACCAACTACACCGACCGGGAAATTGAAAGTAGAGGATACTGCCGGGATTTTAGGGCCGCAGAGCGATGGGATCTCCGGCCGCTGTGAAAGAGTTACAGAGAGACCTTGAGAACAAGGCCAACGATCTCAACAAACTTCAGAAAGGTTTTCTTTTTTCTTTTCTTTTTTGGTTTCTGCTGTTTTCTTCTTCATACTTTTTTATTGTTTGTGCGAAATTGTAATTCATTTTGATGTTGTTATCTTCAACTATCTGTGTTCAATTGTCTAGATATTGCGAAGAATCACCAAATTAGGAAGAAATACACTATTCAGCTAGGCGAAAACGAGCTTGTTCTCAAGGTAGGTCCACTTTCAACGTCTCACTTTGTTTTGAATTTATGGTTTCGGCGTGTTTAATTTTAGTTGTTAATCAATGTTCTTTTGACAATATCTTGTGCGCTTTGCAAAGGAACTGGATCTGTTGACTGCTGACGCGAATGTGTACAAATTGATTGGTCCGGTGCTAGTGAAACAGGACTTGGCCGAGGCAAATGCTAATGTTCACAAGCGGATTGATTACATCTCTGCTGAACTGTATGCTCGATTTCAGTTATTGATGCTTGTTTAATAGTCGGGAAACTATACTGTTTTGAAATTCCATACTCGTTCTTCGAGATTGTTTTGTATTGCTTATTGCTCGCTCTAAAGCCTATGAGTGAGGCTTGATAGGTGCTACCTATTTTTCTTCTCTCCTATTTTCGTGTATTGATAATAGAGAACTCTGGCTAAGTGTAAAATGTTGCCATGTCTTATTTTTTTGCTTAAATTTAGAGAGGAACATGCAAGTGAATGACAGAAATTAATTGTTTTACCTTGTCCTATGAGTTCATAAAGTGTTTTTATGAAAATTCAATCTTGATTTTTCCCACATTTAGAGTCATTAGCTTGGCCCAAAGTCCTAATCTGACATAGAAGAAAAATACTTGATCTGTGAATAATGTAAGGATAAAAAGCCCTTATTCAGCACAAATAAAGCTTATTATTGCCAATTTATTAGAGGAGCGATATTTCCTGTTATAGTACTGATTTAAACTAAAGATCAAGGGAAGCTGTCACCATTACTCATTATTTTGGATTTTCCAGAGTGATTGGGGTTATAGGATGGGGAAATTGACGTGTCTCTGTTGACTATTGAAGTGTTAATGTTGAAGCTCCTTATTTGCTTGCGATAACAAAATGTTTCCTTTTTGTAGTTTCTCTTATGGAGGATAACTTCCTTTTCTTTTTAAAGATAAGTCATTTTGTAGAAGGTATGCTTGATCACTGATGCAATGACCACGAGTGTCACTGTGGCTGAGATTAGTTGCATATTTATCTTTGTTTTTTGGATCGGTGAATTTTTATCTTTGTGATTGTGAAGTAATCGCATGATTTACAAGTCAATTGATGCTTAATCATTTGTCCCAAGTAAACTCGGAGCTGAAAGAGATTTCTTGATGTGTGATCTCTTCTCGTTTCCTTGCTGCTCTTGTTTCGACTCCTTTTGGTTTTAAATTCTGTTCTTCGAGCAGGAAGCGCTTGGACTCTACTCTCCAAGATTTAGAAGAAAAGCAAAACAGCAAGAAAGAAGCGGTTTGTAACTGTCCACCTTTTACACTTCAACAGTTTTTTTAAAAAAAAATTTATTAGAGGGGGGAGGACTCGAATCCGAGACCTCTTACATTGGATAGATGACAACTGTTAGGCCAATGCCATGTTGTCTTCCACTTAACTTGATTTTCTTAAGTTTATCTTTGTTTCTTTTTTCTAAGACAGCTCATGTAATCCTTTTTTTTTTTTCCAGTTCGTCTCTTATTTTGTTCAGTTTTCTATTTTTTTCTCCTTATGAACTACAGGGTATTAATGCCTACTACATATCTTCAATTTGCAGATATATAAGGTACAACAAAAAATTCAGTCTCTACAAGCTGGAAAAGGCAAGGTATAATTTGTCTGGGTCAGCAAGCATGATATGGTTGCTGTCAATTTGATGGGGTTAGGTGTGAAATTGTACTTGGTATTTTGCTATGATCGACAGTCCTTACATTGAACGGTCATTTTGTAGGTAACTAACAATGAGTTTGATAATAGCACTTGATAATTTTTCTGAATGATCTTGAGCTTGTGTGGTCATTGTTGATGGCGCTCTCTTAGCATCCATTGGAACATCGTTAATTGTAGATGATTGTTCTTCTGAATTTTGTCAGTGTTTACTGAAGGTTTTTGGTTTTTTTATTTCTTATGGTGTCTTTATAAATAAATGAAAAATTACCAGGATGACGACTAATTTGAAATATCAGGATGAATGGGTTGTTACTCAATGATCTATTCTTCCTACGAGTTTTGAAACTTTTGTGATTTGTTGTTCCATGTTGATTGTATTGAAGTAACTAAGATGCCTCTGCCAAAATTATATGGTTCTGATTTTCTCTGGACAGAAAAATTTGATTGAAACGTGACCATGATTTGACGGAGGACGAACTAAAACTATCAAGAAATACGAATATTTTATCCTTCAAGAGAATGACTACCCTGTTTGAGGGTGTGTCCATGGTCTGATATTGTAGATGTAGATGGTCTGTTGAGAGAAATGAAAGGTTAGCAAGGTTCTCAAGACACAATAACATACTGGTTCGATGTTGACACAGATTTAGATACGTGATGCTGTAGAATATAAGGAAGCTTTAAGATGAAGCTGGGTTGATGATGAGAAGGAATAATCCTGTTAATAGTCTTCATAGTTTTTCAGATTAGAAGGCACAAATTAAAGTTTAGCTTTAAACACTCTTTCACTCGATAAAAAATAGGATAACGACGTCTGTTGTTTCTGAACATCTTTCCTTTTTATGAGAGCATCTTCTCTTCATGGATTATGGGGAATAATATTAAATATCGTTGTAGTTTCTTCAACTCTTGACTTTTCTTGTTTTGCAAATTGATGTAACCATCTTTTTCTCTATCTTTCTTCCTTTATGTAGTATGTATATTGAATCTGACGTCAACAGTTCTCAGATTTCATACGCAATTTGTTATTATTTTTTAACAACATAGAAGTCCCCCGGACCATATTTTTCAACTTCTTGCATATCGAATTTCATATTCCCCTCCATGCAAATTCTTAGGCTACTCCTAGCTGTCCGATACTTAATGTCAACTAGTCATCATTTCGGTTAAGCCTCAATTCTATACTGTCACGGATGAATTCTAATGGACACCACAATAAAGCTGGATGATGCCTTGAATGAAAGCTTTTGACCATAAAGAACAAGAAACTCCTAGAACACTAGTGATTGATTGGAGATTTAGTACAGTTGGTGTCGAGGTTATGCTTTGTTGGTGGGTTGCAGACTTCATTGGATACCGTCTTGATTTTAATAATATTGTGGGAAATCCCAAGTCTGGTTCTTTAGGCTTTTCGTAATGGTGTCATATCCTTTCTAGGCTAAGGACTCCTTTACGTCAATCTATTCGACAAGTTGGTCAGACGATCACGTTTATGTAATGTGTTACCTTTTGTCTTTATTTCATTTGTCGGTGGTTGGCCGTGACCAACAGTGATTGATAGTACCTCGTTGCAGAATTGAGTAGAGGGTTGTCATCATTTTTATCAAGCAGTAAATATAGGGTTTATTCTTGGCTACCCCATGGGGCATGGGGCGGTGCCCCATGGGGTAGTCCCATCCAGTAGATGAGTATATTCCCATCAACATTGGATGAGAATATACCCATCCAATGGATGGATCTATAATTCAAGAATGATCGTTTTCGCAACCATTCATGGGGGACTATATTGGTGGATGATTTCAAGATAATATTAAGAAGCTCCGGATTTGTGAGATGATATGAATCTGTATTTTTGTTCACATGGTTTAATTTCACCAAACGTTCCTTATCGAAGTTGCTCTATCTGCTACAGTGGAAGGATGTAAGCAACTAACTTAACTTGGATAAATATAAGCTAATTGTAAATTCCTGCAATTTTAACTTCGGAAAACAATTACGTCCGCAACATTAACTTTTTTGGATTTGATATTTTGTGAATTAAATAGTTAAATTATTTTTATAAAGCTTTTAGTTCGAACACTTTGCAACTATTGTTTGAAAATTTATATTTTATATGCACATTTTCATTAATTGTTAGACTTTGCATCCACTTGAATAGGTTTTGTGCTTTTATCGAAGATCCATCATCGCATTTCATTATCGTCTTACATCCTCAAGCTTAGAGCTCCTTAAGCTTAGTTGTTGTAACTTTTTAAAAAATAAGAAAAAAAATTTTGGATATCAAAATTCTCTAGTTATTTGGTTTCGGATAAAAAATTTCGACAACCCAAAGATTAATTTGATTATTTCGAAATTTGTAGTAACCAGTTTAAGAGTCTTTAAGTTTGAAAATGTATGACAATGATAGGATGCGTAACAGATCTTCGATAAAAACATGAAATCCAATCAGGATTATGCAAAATGTTACAATTCATAAAGTTTAGGTTGTAAACCGGAATTTTGCAACAATAGTAACAAAGTGAAATTTATACCAAACTAATACTAAATATAATATTCCATTAAAAAGGATTTTCGGCTGTTGATTTCTCAAAGATAACAAATTTAAAATAACTTAGGTATAAAATCTGGGGAAAAGAATATATATACATTTTCATGCATGGGTTTTGCTTGCATATGTTAAAATTATATGTTTGAATGAGAAACAGTTTCGTAAACAGCTCAAATTGCTTCGAATCACATTGAAGTTGGAAAATCGAATCAGTATCCTTCCCTGGCCACAACATTGCATTCTAACATACACAATCAAACCCAATAAAATTCCAATACCAACCCTAAATGCATGCATGGTCCCAAATCAAGAATTTGACTTTGCCAATGGGAAGAAGCTTCAAACTAAATACAAAGAACAATAAAGGTCTACAATGCCATTGGGAGTGAGGCAATGCAATGAGAGATACCACTCAGCTTCAAACTAAATACAAAGAACAATAAAGGTTTACAATGCCATTGGGAGTGAGGCAATGCAATGAGACATACCACTCAGCTTTCCCCTTACCTCATTTCTCTCCTAAACACTAGATTGAGACACATTCTTTTAACTTTATGTACTATGCCCACAAGTTGGCTCACCCCGAAATGATCGAATTTCGAACTTAGCAATGTATCATACCGGCTTCATGTTGGCCAAAGATGGCTGAATTTCTTTCAATTATCATACTATGCCAACCCATTTTGACAGCTCTAGCATAGTATGTCTCATACTAAGTTAACAAGTAAGATCGATCCATGGAATTGGATGAGAGGGGTGGCTGAAAGTATGGGCGGAGCCAACATATGGACTAGGGTGAGGCTCTAGCCCAATGCAATTTTTTTAAAAAAATTAGTGTTAGTTTTCGGAAATTTAGTTTTTAATCCAACCCTCCTAAATCATGATAGTTTTTTACTCCTGCTAGCTCAGCCAGCCTAGATAATTTTGAATCATGGCTCCACCCATGCTGATCACGTATATATGCTTTTTTTCTTTTTTCCCTCTAAAAAAATAGTTATCACATATATAAAAATGTTCCGAATTATTCGTTCTATCAATTTGGGGCTTAAAAACGACGAAAATGTAAATGAAAAAATATCTTGGTCACATCATTATGATACTCTTGCATATATTTTATAATTAATCCACAACAATTTGAGACGATTGTTCATTGTTTGTATAGAGGAGTGGTCGCATTTCGTCAACAAATTGGGTTAAGGACCACCAAGGAAATATTACATCTAGACATTGTCAAACCAATTCCATGCATGAGGACCACTATTATCTATAGGACCATGTTGTACATAATCCCACATCTCTAATTAGCCTCCTACAATAATGATCACCAAACTTAATTTTTATTCTTCCCTTTGTTTTGCTAATTATTTTCTTAAACATTATATAGAGATTATAGGTTCCACAAATTACAGATAATCACATGTAAACTACACATTCGTGTCAAAGATTACAATTCCCAAGCATATATAATTATGGAGACACGCTTAATTGAGATGGGCCATCTCTTAAACTTTCAAAGACTTCATTTTTATCATTTTTTTTTTACATAATTATCAAATTTTTAAAGAATTTTTATTGAATTCTACTTAAAAGTTTATTATTTATGATAGTGATTATACACTGATTAGCATTTTGGTTGGACATAGGCAATAATGAGGGTAGCTTGAGATTTGTCCAACCAATATTTTCCTCGAAACGTGGATTGAAACTATTTTAGAACTATGTGGCGGTCCACGAAATTTATGGAACTTTGACGCGGAGTCAAAGGGAACTACTCAATATACCACGATTTATTGGTTGCTATCCCCATTAGTATTACCTTTAAGGATGTAACAATCTTTGGATAAGAATAATAAGAATAATTACATCGATGTTGAATGTGAATATTCTCATCTAATGGTTGGATGTACCCTTAAAGAGAATGTCATTCAAATAGTATAGAATATCAATTTTTTGCGGTATGGTAACAAAATAAATTAAGTATAACAAAATTGTCAAAGGTTGGTATCTTTTTATCAATAAAAATGAATCATTTTCATAGGTTTTAATTTAATATTGTTACGTTTTAAGAAAAATGGTTATATATAAGGAACTTCATTTAGTTTGTTTTAATAATACAATATATTATAATTAAAATAATTCTATGAATTGTTTGTGTAATTGTATGGAGTTAGTAAACATAATTTTCTTGAATTATGTTTTTACAACTCAAGCTGGTCACATGCAATTTGGGGACAAAATTTATCAAAAATTGATCAATCGGATTTTTCAGTACGAGAATTGGTATGATTTATATATTTATTTTTAAAATATAATAACTTTCCGCCACCTACTCAAGATTGCCAGCTGCCAAACTTGAGTTTCATATATATATATATATATATATATATATATATATATATATATGGAGCAAGACTAATTTGAAACAAGACTCTTCAAGAGATGAATTTGTTTAAAGATAAAAGTTGCTAGATAAGTTATTGACTAGTGCACTTAAAACAGGAGATTCAAGTCCCCTCCTATAGCTAAAGCTTTGCCCTCCAAAATTCATATCCCACCGATGTGGGATAATTGACAAAGCCCAATCCGTCAACAATTTTGTAAAAAATTGAAGTTCATTAAGCTTATTTTAATATAAAACACTCACTGATTTTTTTTAGAAGTAATTTTTTTTCAATTTTAATAAATAATAAAATAGAATTCTTTTAAATAAGTAATCCAAAACATAAATGTTATATGCATTTATAATAATTTTTCTATATAGCAAATATTTAGGTAAAATAAACATTTTATTTTATGTGGTTGATGAAACCGAGTCTCATGAATGATATGTAAAATAAATTTTTCAGTATATTGATTGAATTTTCTCTGGATCTTATAATATATGGAGAATAAAAATTAAATATTTAAAATGTTTGGAGAATAAAAATGAAAAATTGAAGCCCATTGCCTAACACATGTTAGAATGTAGTAAACCAACTATAGCAATTAGTCAACAACCAAATTTTGAATTTGTCTCTGCTCTTTCCCGTGGTGTTGGCCCCACCAATTTCACCCTTCGGTCTAACCCAAGATTGACCCGATTCAACAATGTAGATTGATTTTCATGCACATTCCAATAAATAAATCACATGTATTTGATACCATAAACTTTGGGTGGTAATTTCTGACTCAACCATTTCATTCAAAACCATTATGTACCAAATGGAATTCGTTGAATGGTACAGAGTACTTCTGTATTTTTTCAAATATACAATTTACTCTATATAATTTGTGAATTGGTGTAAAATATGGCGTGTGAGATGCACAATGTATAATATTTTGTAAATGATAAAATACTTAATTACAAACCATTGAGTAAAATGTTTATCTACAAACTATAAGTGATAAAATATTTATTAACGATATCAAATAGTATGTTATTCAAAATTTTAAATTATTCCGTACAATTGTTAGACCTTATTATGGGGTAAAATCGAATATCAGCCCCGCTTCTCCAAAAAAAAAAAGGCTTCAAATTCACTCTCACTTTTTAATTTTTTTTTCTATTTAATTCTTTTGTGAAAAGTTTCCAACAAAAAAGGTTGAACATTTATGCAATTTGACCAAAATAATCGTGAAAAACAACTTTTAAGCCATTTAATAAACACAAATTAAAGCAAGGATATTTTGGTTACATACAATAAATACCTAAATTTTTTACAGCAAAAGGTAGTCAAATAGGGTAATATCTAGAAAATTTTTTTTTAAAAAAACAAAGATGGATTTGAATTTTGTGCAAACTTGAATGAAATTTAGGCCAATACTGTGTCAAATGGTAGTCAAACATGGCGCCATTGAGTCGATTTCAAGTACTCATATTCGAGAATAATATCAATCACGTAATTAAAAGTTAAAACCCTTATATATATAATGCATTCATATACACGTTTAAAATTCCATAAGCTCGAGTCCTGAAAAAGAATCACCTATACTCACAAGCGAACCTAGAATTTTTGTTTAGTGGGCAAATTAATAAAAATATAGGGCAAAATTTTTTTTAGAAGGGTTAATAAATTTTGGATGATGCAATTTTTGGAGGGAATTATTAAAATAAAATTTTAGGGAATATTTTTTTTTTGAGGGACCAGCTGCATCCAACCGTTAGATGGATCGCCCATGCTTATACTTATTTCAAAGTACATTAAATTAGAGGCGAATCCACTGAATATGGTGGTAATTATTTCCAAAACGATTAGCTTTTCAAAATAGTTAAATCAATCATTCTTAAATATCTCACAAGATAAATAGAAGACCAACAACGTGAGTGTGAGTGGTGTCAATTAAATGGTCCATCCAATCAATCCTCAACTAGAATGTGAAATTGAAGATACCAATTTAACATTTCCCCAAAATGTAAAAGAAATAATTGTACGCACCCGGTTCGTGTACCACTTACATACCAACTTGATATTAAAACCTAACTCCTTTTTAAATAAAAAATACATAAACTAATATAACAACCATTTTAGATCAATCATACTGAGTTGGTTCATAGGTGAAACCCAGACCGAGTCTATACAAGCATTTACAAAATCTACCATTTTACAGATTATGCATGCATGCTCGTTATTCCCCACCAATTGCATTTATCACCACCATTTGATCAATAAAGGACCACCCCAAACTCCATTCCAACGTTTCCCTTTCCTCATCGTGTATCTCAATGCAAATATACCCCATATCCTAAACTTGTAATAAAATTGGAGTCTAATATCCATTCAAATTAGAAAATTTGAGATCAAATATCTACAAATATTCTCAATACAATCTAACATTGATTACATGTGCCCATATCTACCACTACCACTCGTTATACATGCAACTCTAAACCTTAGCCAAGAACTCATGTTGTTCGCCACTTCAGCATTCATCCCATGTTTATTTTTTCACCCTTTTCGCCGTTTCTTAAATCTTTTGTAATCATAGCAGCAAATGAGCTCACAGCATCTTGGAAAAGACAAGGTCCTTTAAATGGAAAGTGAGAGAGAAGGTGCCTTCGAGGCTTCACGGGAGTCATCTCTCGACTGCTTTTGCTATATATAAACATCTCCTCCGACTTCTTATTATCTGTGAATGCTTTGGCAGATTCTCCAATTAAATTTTACACCAAATACAATGTCGCTTTCGTACTTGAAAAACTTCCTACAACGTTTCTGTGTAGAGGACTTTCAATCCAGCACAGGAACTCAAAGTGGTTTCTTCTCCTGTGATCTTCTTCCATCCCTTGGAGATAGAAGCAACAGAGCTACCATACTTCGAAGATATATCGTGTCCCCATTCGATCCCCGTTATAGGTAATGATCATCTTGCTTCATTTCAATACCCTCTGAAAGGAGAGTTGTATACAAGTACAGAAAAAAAATGAACCAGTTATCATTTGTTTTCTACTATTTTCCAGGGCCTGGGAGATGTTTCTGATTCTTTTGGTCATTTATTCAGCCTGGATTTCTCCATTTGACTTTGCATTTCTGTCTTACAAAAAAGATGCCCTTTTCGTACTTGACAATATTGTCGATGGTTTCTTCGCCGTAGATATTGTACTCACCTTCTTCGTGGCATACCTGGATAGCCAGTCGCATCTCCTCGTTGATGATGCTGGTAAAATAGCAGCAAGGTAGATAAGCATGGATCCTTTGGACAAAATCTTAAATATGGAGTCCAGAAATATTTCAGGACCATAAGCTTGAACTAAAATTGTTTTACACGTAATTATAATCGACCAACAGGTATCTGTCGACCTGGTTTGCCTTCGATGTCTGCTCAACGGTGCCGTTTGAACCTCTCAGCACTCTCTTCACAGATCATAATGGTGGACTGGCCTATAAACTATTAAGCATGTTACGACTTTGGCGTCTCAGACGAGTTAGCTCCATGTTTGCAAGGTTTCATCACCACTCTTGCTTATCCCCTTCGATTTTCTTGAAAATCTGAGGATTATTCATCATACAATAAGGCTAAAAGTAACATTTTTTTTCCTGCTTGATTCAGGCTTGAAAAAGACATTCGGTTTAATTATTTCTGGATTCGTTGTACTAAACTCATATCTGTAAGCCACTGTTAATTCTGTATAGTGAATCCTCAAACTTAAGCATACATATCCGATATTGATACAATGTTACTGTTCTTAAATCATATTCAGGTTACGTTGTTCGCAGTACATTGCGCAGGATGCTTCAACTATTTGATTGCACATAGATACCCTGATCCAAAAAGAACTTGGATTGGAGCAGTATATCCAAATTTCAAACAAATGAGCATTTGGGACAGATATGTAATCTCAATGTATTGGTCTATAGTAACACTAACTACAACAGGTTACGGGGATTTACACGCTGAGAACACGAGAGAGATGTTGTTCGACATCTTTTTCATGCTGTTCAACCTAGGATTGACATCATATCTCATTGGAAACATGACAAACCTTGTAGTTCACTGGAGCAGAAGCACAAGAAACTTTGTATGCTCTGTCCCCTCACTTTATATGTGTTGTATTTAGGTGTTAGAGCGAATCTTGACAGATTTGTTCCTATACTATACTACAGAGAGATACCGTGAGAGCTGCTTCAGAGTTCACGAAACGAAACCAACTGCCTCTGCAAATTCAAGATCAAATTTTGTCACATATATGTCTCAAATTCAAAACAGAAGGATTGAAACAGCAAGAGACCTTAAATGGGCTGCCTAATGCTATTCGGTCAAGCGTTGCACGCTATTTGTTTTACCCCGTGGTTCGAAATCTCCATATTTTTCAAGGGGTTTCACAGGACTTCCTTTTTCAACTGGTACCATTTCTTCTCCATGTAAAATAACAGTCCACTTTTCTTTATAAAGAAACAAATGAAGAATATTAATCCAGGATTTTCTGGAAAGGTACCGGAAATGGAAGCTGAGTATTTCCCTCCTAAAGAAGATGTTATTCTACAAAATGAATCTCCAACAGATGCATATATAATGGTCTCAGGAGCAGTGGTAAGCTATCAACCAAACTTCACATAAATTACAAAAAAATGTAACTTTTCTGATCTGACGGTGGTGGTTGGCAGGATTTGATTGCAAAAATCAATGGCCAAGATCATGTAAGAATCATTTAAGCAATAGATTTGTCATATATATTAAATAACGGATTACATAAATAAATGACGCCAATATTTTCTTATACATACAGATTCTGGGAAAAGCATCAGCAGGGGAAATGTTTGGAGAAATAGGAATTTTATGTAAAATGCCTCAGCCTTTTGGTGTTCGAACAACTGAAGTTTCTCAAATACTACGGCTGAACAGAATCACATTTATCAACATTCTTCGAGCAAATCCAGTCGACGAGAGCATTGTCATGAATAATGTTTTCCAGGTACTTATTAATCATCAGCACTATAAATTGCTTAGATATCTTTCTTGAATCAACAACTTATTCCGCAAAAACACTTTCTGGTTCTTTGAAGCTCAAAGCATGGAGAAGTTTTGACATTGAGGGCCAGCACGATCCAAGTTTGATCCTCAATAATTGGCCAGACAGAGAAACGGGAGGAGAACTCAATAGTCAAACCAGAGATCAACACATACCCTTTGGAGACACAATGACGTATGGATCAAGAGTAGAAATTTCCAATTCAAGATTCATTAACAGAAGTGAATTTGATGTGCATTCCATGTCCTTTCATGAAAATGAAAAGAAATCAAACAGGGCCACTAATTATGCCGATAATTCATATCTCAGCTCAACCAATTCTACTCATTCAACTTCCGTAGATGTACTAAATTCAGCAAACAAAAGAGTCACCATACATATGAATTTTGGAAAGAAGAAACGTCCCGCGAACCAGTCTGCAAAGCTAATTATTCTACCTGATTCCCTCAAAGAGCTGTTCACAATAGCAAGTATGTATTGTTTAAAACTTACCATACCTGGAACTTTACCTGATATATCTGATCATCACCTCCTTGTGCAATTGCAGGTAAAAAATTTGGAGAAGATAAGCTTACGAAAGTAGTAAATGCAGAGAATGCAGAAATAGATGACCTAAGAGTAATACGAGATGGTGATCATTTGTTTTTTCTGCCAAGCCAAGATGCTTAGATGCAGGCAAAGAATGATATACAATAACTTGAACTAACAATTATAACACGTGGAGAACCAGAAATTACAAAACAAGTCTATACTTACACCAAAACATAGTTCGAATCGATCGTTGTATTCTGTAAAGGAAATCATTATAACAAGAACTTTGTGGTACTCATTACATGGTTGCCTAAACTCAATCTAACTTTGTCTCTCAGCAGTTCACTATAGTTACAAAATGGTAACATTCAAAAGCCAATCATCTGTTGCATCAATATGTAAAATTGCCTCAGTTATTTTTAGTACAAAAATACAAAAAGCCGATGAAGAAGGGCAGAAGAGTGGAAAACTTCGGCCACCTTTGTACTCTTCTCAACCCCATACTTCACAGGCTTTCAGGTGTTATATCTCAACAATAGGGGTTTGTCGCCTGATTTTGTAACAAAGTGCAAAAATTGTAAACGTAGTAGAAGAATCACTTCGTGCTTGCAGTGCGTTGAATAGGAATAGGATGAGCTTCTGTGTTGAATACATACTCATCCAGAGGAATATCATTACTGTTTCCAAACAATAAATACAAATATTTTAAAGTTTCTCCCAGGAGAAATGTCTCCATCTTGTCTCTTTTGTGTAGAGGAAGCACAGTAACATCATCTAGCGAATTGTAACCACCAGAATCAACTTCCGCATACTTCTCAAATGCTTGAAAGATTTTCCAGTCCTACTCATGATATCTGAATAGACATTGATAATCCAAACTCATTGAGATCTTGACAAATAAATCCCAAAGGATAACAAAAATCCATTTTCTCAAATGAAACACTGATCCGTGAGATTTGAAAAATTGAAACACGAACCTTTAGAAGAGAGCGGCGGCGAAACTTGGCGTTGTCGTACTGTACATCTTTCATCGAATAACGCAACGATTTCGACATGCTTTCAGCCGATTCTCAGGTTACTGAGATAAATAAATGGAGGAGAGAAAATCAAGTTCTGGACTCCGACGATCCAGAGATCCGCGAATTCTTGATTTCTGGCAAGATTCTTTGTAAGAAACAATAAGTATGTTCCGTGTGTGAAGGTAAGTACTGCAACGCCGTTAGTTCAACGAGTTGAATCTTTAATTTGCCCAAGAGAATTTGCTCATTTAGTAGCAAACCGGAAGGATTGAGATTTGGATACGAAATTGTACGTATTTTATTAGTTTTTGTCTCTCGTTTATCCATATTTATACATCCACATAAATGAAAAGATAATTATTTTGTTCGAACTCATCCTAGATTGTATCTCTTTCTGGTAGTCTTGGTTCTTTACCGGTTTATTAATCAAGTTCTTGCATTTATCCTATGAATAACCTTTATCATTTATCTATTAATCAGTATCTTTATGTTATTGGTCAAGATCGACAGATATATTTGTTCTATATGTGATTAGTTTAATAATTCTAGTTCTATGTTTAAAAAAATGCAATCTTATTTCATTATCAAATTTCTATTTGATATTTTAAATTTTCATTTAAACTACTATTTTATAAAAATAAATTAAATGTTGGCATTGGGATTATGCTAACGATTTTGATTAAAACGGTTGTTATTTGAGGTATTAGAGAAGATTTGGTAGATGGCCCGTGGCGACGCATGAGGTTCGACTCAAAAAATGTCTCTGAGAGCAAAAGTCAAACACGTAGCGTGCACTTGCTCCCCCGCTGCAACCATTCGCCGATTCTTCCATCCATTAAACTACCACTCTTCATCGGCACCACTGCAACAAGACCCATACTCTCAACTCAAAGAAGACCCAATTCAAGTCCTCTCAGAGCTCTGGGTGAAAGCATTCTCCCAACCCCAGAAACCCTTCCTTAACCTCACTGGCTTCCTCTCCAAGCTCGATCTCTGGGTGCTCGCTTACCAGAGAGCGTGCGCTCACGCCACCGGATCTTTCCCTTCCAAAAACGCTCTCCCTTCTCACACCCTCTCCCACCTCCTTTCACTCAAAAACGCCATCGTTCACAACCAGTTTAGGTGGAACTCCAAGTTGCAGCAATACATACGCAGCCCGAATGATAAACCCGTCACTAAAGTACTCTCCAGAAGCAAACTTTATTCTATATTGAACTCTGATACTCCTCCATTTCAAGACCTGGTTGTTCAGGAAGTTCTGTTGATGATCATTGAACCAGTTTTTGAGCCGCGATTTTCTCCAAAGTCCCATGCTTTTAGACCGGGTAGAAATCCTCACACTGTTATCAGAACCATCAGGAGTAATTTTGCTGGGTATTTGTGGTTTCTCAGAGGCGATATAAGTGAGATTTTCGAAAATGCAGATGAAAAAGTGGTGCTGGGTTGCGTTGAAAAAGCGATAAAAGATAAGAAAGTTTTGAACTTGATTAAATCGGGGATGAAGGGGCCAGGAAAATTTCGTATATGTGTGGCAGGTAAAGGCGAGAAAGTGAGTTCAAGGAAACGAAAAAAAGGTCAGACCAAAAAGAAAATTTTGTGCGACAATGAACCTAAGCCCGACCCATATTGGCTAAGAACATTCTTTGGTTTCGCTCCAGAAGAAGCTTCAAAGGTGCCCAGCTATGGTTGCTGTGGAATTCTAAGCCCTATGCTGATGAATGTTTGTCTTAATGAACTTGATCATCTTATGGAAAATAAGGTAGTGGAGTTTTTCAGGCCATGTGAATCTGATTCAATATGGAAGCATAACATCGATGATGGCTGCCACAACCCTTCTTGGCCAGAGTTTGTGCCCTCAAGTGGCAAGGAGAAGACTCGAAAAATGGATTATATTCGGTTTGCAGGCCATTTTATAGTTGGTATCAGGGGGCCAAGGGAGGAAGCAGTGAGGATTAGGAAGGAAATAATCGAGTTCTGTGAGAGAGAATTTGGTATCAGGCTAGACAATTCAAAAGTCGAGATTGAGCATATCTCAAGAGGGATTCAGTTCTTGGATCATATCATATGTCGCAGAGTTATATACCCGACTCTTCGGTACACATCCAGTGGTGGCAAGATTGTGAGTGAGAAAGGTGTGGGGACTTTGCTTTCGGTTACAGCCAGTATGCAGAACTGTATCCGCCAGTTCAGGCGGATGACATTCCTAAAAGGTGATAGAGATCCGGAGCCACTACCTTGCACACCTATGCTTTATTCAGGTCAAGCTCATACGAATTCCCAGATGAATAAGTTACTCGAAACCATGGCAGATTGGTATAGATATGCAGATAACAGGAAGAAGATTGTCGGGTTCTGTGCTTATGTAATTCGCAGTTCTCTGGCTAAACTGTATGCCGCAAGATACAGGTTGAAATCTCGTGCAAAGGTGTATAGGATTGCTACACGTAATCTTAGCCGTCCACTGAGGGAACATACCAACAATAGAGCTCCTGAGTATTCTGATCTTTTGAGAATGGGACTTGTGGACGCCATTGAGGGGGTTCAGTTTTCTCATATGTTTTTGATTCCGTCGTGTGATTATACTCCTTTTCCTAGGAATTGGGTGCCTAGACACGAGGAACTGCTGCGGGAGTATGTCCGTTTACAAGACCCCAAATTCTTTTGTGGGCTGAATAAGGCAGTGAAAAGGCAAGGTTTATGTTTGCCTCAAGATGATGTATCCAAGATTGTGTGGGACTACAAGATTCTTGGATTTTGGAGTGGCCGATTCAATTGTAATAAAGAAAGAGAGAATTCATAATTTTGGTTCCTCTTGATCATATCATATTGTTGGCTCTGCTTACCACAACTGTACCATCTCATTTTTCTTTGTTCTTTCTTTTAAAAGCATAGCCATTACGTTTAACTCTATATTTCATCTTAACCTTAAATTTAATCACTTTCTAAAATATATTTCTGTTATATATTATATTCTAGTGCAAGATATAACATTTGAAAATTTTAAAATAATTTTCAACTACTTTCTTACATGGTTTGACTTTGATGTTTCTGAAAACTTGAAAGTATTGAGTTACCCAATACGAAAAATCATTCGATTAGATATCAAATCAATAACGAATCAAAATTCTCTGAAAACCTAAAAAACATTTCAGGAATATCTTAAGGATGCCTACCTTGACTGACGGATTCAAACACAACAATAGAATGGGAATATAACATATCTTATACTACTTGATCAAATATAAATTGATTTTATAATTGTTGTTCAAAATTTATGGAATGTGTATCTTAGATAGATAGCAAGCAAAAACAACAATGGCTTTGTAGGAATGTCAATGCGAGATTTGGAATCTCCGTTCTTAAGGCAATATTGCCCGCTACGATGCTAATAGTTCAATTGATAATTTGTATCCCAAGATACAACGACTATGATTTGTGATAGAAGCACTCCAAATCACAAATCCTTTAAACCACAAAGCTTTAAAACACTCAACATGAACAATGATGAAGATCCACAAAATTACTCAAGTTTTGATCTTCAATTTGATATGAATTTCGAAATATATATTTTAAATTCATCCAAATGTTGCTCTTTTTGTAGTAGACCAAGTAGTATACCAAATGACACTATTTGGATGCATCCCATAATGAAAAAACACTTCTAAACGCGAAAGGTTGCAACTCTAAGGCACACTGCCTCGGGCGATCAATCGGCCACTGATGAACAATCGATCGCTTGAGGCTAAAATTTTCTTTCTTTCGCAAAATCGTGATCGATCGCGACCCTTATAAAATCCAAAACTTTGTTTTTTCCTTTCTGCTTAATATAAAGTGCACAAACTTTTCCAACAATAATATCTGATCATTTGGATTTTAGAAGAATATTTTATGTTTAGACAATTATATTGTTAAAATTTGGTATTTTATTTGAATTTGTTTTTCACGTATCTTTTGATTTTAGGGCGAGTCAAACTTTTTAGAGATCTTAGAAAAACATATCTCATATTTAAAAAAACATATCTCATATGAATATTATAAATATTTCTAACATAATTTGGCAAATACAATAACATTAATTTACTCACAAAAAATCAACTACAACGATTAATCTATTTTCATTAATAATAGATGTACAAATTCTAAAACTACCCCTGTAATTGATTATAATAAATAAAGGAGTAAAAAATAGGAGAAATGATAAAAATATGAACTACTTCTCGACGCCTCAATAAAATTTACTTGCAGGAATTTAAAGGAACAAGACTGAGAAAGAGAGAGTGTGTGAGGGAAAGAGAATGAGAATAGTGTGATTCAGTATTATTGTTTATTAATATGAATTATTAATTATCATAATTATATGGATTGTTTTTTTCGATTCTCAATTCTATAATTAATAAATTTAGGAAATTGATGGTCTTATTAGAATGGGGGATCTAAAGCATATGTTGTAGTGGTTTTATGGGATGAGCTGCCCTTGTTTTTAAGACTCGTGGAACAAATTGTTGCGAGGATACATTGACTAAGATTAAAAATTTAGTTTGAGTTTTATATTTTTAGCATAATTCTTAAAATTTTAAAATCACAAGTAAAATATTAATTGAACCAAATTGTGGTTATCCTATCGCATCCGCAAATGTGAAAATCTCATGTAAACTATACTGTCGAACTAAACGGAGTTCCCTAAATTGAAACTTCCAAATAGGGTGTTTATCGGGCCGGGTCAATCTGAATCCGACTCGGAATCGGAATCGATTAGCCCGGTTTGGAACCGAAATCGGGCTAACCACCGGGCTAACCAGTTCCAACCAGCTCCGAAATCGGTTCGAAGCGATTCCGTGTCTAGAAACCGGTAGCACCAACGATTCTGGTGTTACCGAACCCGGTAATCTTTGAAAAAAAAATGAAACCAAGCAAGGAAACGACTTAAAGGCTTTGTGAACGTTTGGCAACGGCTATGTTTTTTTTTCAATTTTTTTTACAAAAAAAACTATAACTAGGTGTGTTGTGATTTGTAAAGCCACACAATTCATTCTTTCAAAATTGTATACTTCTATCTCATATTTTTCTATCCATTGTGCTATCTGCATTTTACTAATATAATAATGACATCTTCATCTAGCAGCGCTGCTCGTAGCCGGAGTTGCAGTCTGGATCTCGTCCCGGGTCATCTATCACTTAGTTCATCTTTGGCAATGAATTTGTTTGTGGCAATTCCTGAGTTAAATGAAATTTATGATTATTTTGCTGACGTAATTGTTGATGGTTCATCTATGAACGCCGAAACGCAACAACCCGAACAATCTGCCGAACCTCCTGCTGCCCAAGCCCAAGAGAGACAACAAGTGGAGTCATCCGGAACCAACGAGTAAACAACCGGCTCGTGCCAAAAGAAGTAAGATATAGGATAACTTTGAACGCGCTAAAAAAGAATGTACTGATGAATTTGTTGCAATTTGTAAATTATGTAAGATTAATATTCATATAAAGCTGGTGGTTCCAGTGGAGGGACCAGAACATTTAAAAAACACTTAGTAAAAAAACATAATTTTGATGATACAACATTACAATCATTAGGTGGAGAAGCAACACAAGCACAAATTAATATTCTCACTGGCACTATTTTATTTTAACTGCTGAAATTAACCGTATGTCACTTGTTAGATATGTAATTAGATGTGAACAACCTTTTATACAAGCTAAACATGCTGGTTTTATTGAATGCTTCGTCTATACAACCCATGTTTAAACATATTTCTAGGCACACACTAAAAAGAAATTGTATTGACATATTTGTTGAATATAGAAATATATTGTTTGAACATCTTTCTAGTTTACCTTGTAGGGTTAGCTTAACAACCGATATTTGGACAAATATAAACTCGGATTCATATCTTGTTGTCATTTGTCATTGGATTGATGATAATTGGTGTATGCAAAAATGGATTTTGTCTTTAGATGAGTTAGATTGTGCACATACTGGTTATGTAATTGCTAAATATATATTCAACACATGTAGACATTATGGAATTCAGGATAATATTTTTGTCTTTAGATGAGTTAGATTGTGCACATACTGGTTATATAATTGCTAAATATATATTCAACACATGTAGACATTATGGAATTCAGGATAATATATTTTCAATCACATTAGACAACGCTGCGAATAACAACACTGTGATGCGTGGTTTAAAGACCTATCTGAAAACTATGCTTAATGTTATTTTTTTCATGTTAGATGTGCATGTCATTTTATTAATTTGGCTGTTAAAGTTGGTTATGAGGACAATCACTCAGTATGTATTGAGAAAAATGAAATATTGCGCTAAATGGTTACGCACGAGCCGTGTTAAGTGTCATTGGAAACAATTATGTTTATCTAATTGTTTTAATCATCTTTTTTTTCCATCACCAATAGAAACTAGGTGGAATTAGTTGTACAATATGTTGAATGCTATGTTACCTTACAAAGATATTTTAACTCCATTTTATAATTCATATCAAATGTGTGATACCGGTGAAAGTATTTATTTGACTGATGAGGATTGAGAATTTGTTGAAAATTGTGTATCATTGTTATGTACTTTCAAAGAAGCGACGAAACGCTTCTCCGGTGTTACTTATCAAACTTCTGTTTATTTTCTTGCTTTAGTATTTAACATGTTTGATAAGTTTATCGAATTTAGAGATGACTATGACTTGCATACTTTTGTTAATGCAATGAAAACTAAATTTATAAAGTACTGAGAACAAATCTCACATGTGCACTGCATCACAACTTTACTAGATCCTAGTCATTGTTTAGCTTCATTTGAAATATTTTTTGAATATTATGCTAAATTTTTGGGGAAGGTTGTTGACGATCAAAAGACGTCTACAATGCAATCTCTCCAAAACATGTTTCAATTGTATTATAATCAACAAGCAAGTGAAATATCGCAACAAATTGATGTTGAAGAACAACCACAAGCTCAATATAGAGATAGAGGAATCAGTTTGCTTAGGATGCTGCGTAGGAAAAAACTTAAGGAAAAATTACATTCTACTAGCACGTCGACTGAGCTCTAAATTTATCTTAATTATCAATTTCTAACCGAAGACAACTTCATCGTCTTACAATAGTGGAAGACCATCACAATTTCCTATCTTACCCAAATGGCTAGAGATATGTATGCGGTACAAGCTCCAAGCGTCGCTTCTGAATCGGCATTATTAACATGTGGCCGAATTATTGGAGAATACAGAAGTAGTCTATCTGCTGATTCGTTATGTATGCTCACATTACTTAAATATTGGTTGAAGCACAATGTACAAATAGAAGAGATGAGGCGGTTGATGAATTCGTAAATCATTATGACGAGCAAAAAATAGATACCGCCAAAACAATATTTATCAATTATGAATAGTGCTAAATACTTATATTTTATTTAGATTTTTAATTACCATAAGTGTATAATTATTTGTATCCATTTATATTATGAAATGAAGAAGAAATATATGGAATTTATGATGAATATTGTGGAAAGATTTACAGCATCTAAAAAAATAAAAATTCAAAAAAAAATTCAAAATTTTTAAAATGTGTTTGATAATAAAAAAAAATTTTAAAAAATAAAATAAAATAAAACATAACCAACCGGATCGTATCGCTCCAGAACAAAACCGGATCGGATCCGATTTCTTAACAGATTGGACAGGTTCCGCGTTTAACGGATTCAAAATCAGATCAGATCGGTCCGATACATTAAACACCCCTACTTCCAAAGTAGGCCGACATGGTATTCAAAGAATGAGAAATGACAAATAAAAAATGTTAGTAAAAAATAGACCAATTTTAATGAATTTAATATGAAAATTTCTTTAACACACAATAATTAATCTGCCAATATCATAACATTATTAAAAGAATACAATATAATAACATTACTAAAAGAATAGGGGAGAAATTTTTTGAATGTAAATAATTTGAGTCATATATATACAAAAAGTAAATATTAAAATTCAATATCATTTAAATAAAAAATATATAAATTAGCAAACAATTAGTTTACACCAAACAATTATATTAAGCTGATTCATAAATTCCCCAACCATATTTTGCGTAAAGAAAACATGGTTTGACGTGATGCATGATGCATGCATTAAAGTTGTTGAGCGGTGACCGAGTGTGTGATTTACTACTATACATGAATATAATATAGTAATTATTACTACTATTAATAAAATATAATTACGACAATAATTTTAAAAAATAATAATTATTATTATAATTACAATACAAATAATAATAATGGTAATAAATATATAAGTTATAATTAATATAATTATACTTATAATTATATAAATTAAAAGTATTATATTAACTATAATAATAAAAAATATATATATATATATATATATTAAAAGAAACTATTGATTATGCCCATTTTGTAATTATCATTACACAACAATCTTATAAATATATTTATAAGAAATATAAATTAAGTTAGCCGCAATTTTTATTGGAATAACAATTTTAACTTAAATGGCCGAGGTAAATAAACATTTAATATAAATTGGCTTGAATATTACGCACACATATTGACTAAAATAAAAAAAAAGAGTAATTTCAGGAGAATTACATATAATAATCCCGGATTTATTCACTAGAACATACGAACTTACGCGAATTTCCCGATTTACCCTCCTAATACATCAAGTACGCTGCTTCTCCTCTTCCTCTTCGAACGCCGACACCGGAAACGACCTGGAAAGCCCCGCAGCGGTGCCGAAAGTAATCTTCCCCGAATTGGGGTCCTGAATGGAAATATCAGTAATAGTGATCCAGATCAGGAGCTCCTTGCTCTTGACACCTGTCAGCCTCTTCATCCGACGGTCTTCGACCAACGCCGTAACCTCGGTGTCGTACCACACGCTACGTCTGATAGCACGGAAGACATGCGTCTTGCTCTTCTTCTGCTTCAGCCATACGAATCCGGAAGACTCGTTGTAGCCGACTTCAACGAGGTCGTCTAGGGGGAGCAGGCCTTTGGGGAGGTTGATTTTCTCCAGCAGCTCCATGGACTTCTGCTTGCAGATCTCATCGCCGGTGTAGACCTCTGCATTTTCTCGGTGAGACGAGATTAGCTGGGACGACATTTGGATTTGATTTCACCGGCTATATATACTCTGTTTGATTTTTGTGAATTTTTTAGTAGCGAAGGTGGAGACTGGAGAGGTTGGGGTTTGATATTTATACTCGGAGATTGTTGACGAAATTACCAAAACATCCTCTTAGGGGTAATCCGAGGATATATTAGGGTAACGCGCCAGACAACCCCACGTTTACACCATTTACCATTTTACCCCGAACAATTTTAAGTAGTGCATTAAACCCTCTAACAATATTGGAACAAATTTTCCGAATATTCTGACTGTAAATTCACTAACGTACTTCGCACATGTCATGGTTGAGGGTATGTATATTTTTTCATATATTTTCTGTAGAAATTTATGAGTATACCAATCAGAAAATACATGAAAAATAAATTTATGAGTTTACCACGGTCAATGAATTTTATTCATAAAATTCATACATAAAATACATGAAAAGATATAAAACCTCTCGACCGTAGCATGTGAAACGCATGTGAAGGAATTTGCAGCCATAATATTCGGGAAAATTGTTCCAGAATATTGTTTAGGGGTTAAGTGCACTATTTTAAATTGTTCAAGGGTTAAGTGCATATTTTGAAAAGTTATGGATAAAGTGCTAAAGTGGTTAAACGTTGGAGGTTGTCAACTTTTTATCCTTTGTCTTATTAAACTATCAAATATATATAAGTTTTATAGGCAATGCCATGATTATGTGAAGTAAGATATTTTTATTTAGTATAATAATCTAATTTTGTTATTCTTTTAGATATTAAAAAACAATATAATATGTAAGAGGCATTGTATAAATAAATAACAATATGGCATATATTTGGAAAATTATGGTTATGTACCTGTAATAAAATTATATTATGATTTATAACATCTATAAATCTTGTATAAAATAACTGTATTATGAATTCTCTTATCTAGTTTAAAACGGATGGAAGAAAATTATAGTTGTAAAAATAGACACTATTTTTTAAAATAGAGATAAACTTCGTAACTATTAAGAAAAATCCGTAATTATTCAAATCTAATAAGTTTTATATCTAAATTGTTCAAATCTAATAAGGTGTATATATATATATAGATCAGCATCAACATTACACGTGAGTGTTTGACTAAACGTAATTGATTATCTGCGCACAAACATTGCACGAGACTAAGTGTATATCCAGTTGAAGGCCTTTGTATATTTTAATATATGATGGAATTTATTGGGAGGGAAATACATGGTTAGTTGTTGCGGACATACAGTTGATAAGATGATTATTAATTACTAAACACACATTCATCTCACATGTCAAATATCTTATAATTAATCACACTATCGTTATATTTATCAACTTTTTAATCATTCATATTAAACATCAACCTCTTCCAATTATGTCATACCATGTGTATGGCTCTAATGGTTTGTTTGATGATGTTTTTAAGGGTAGTACCCTTTGGGGCATCATCAACATTCATTTGGAATTTTTTTTTTAAAGGAAAAAAAGATTTCACTTGAATGGTGGATGTTACTACTTACTCCTGAGGGCAACGCTCTTAAAGACAGCAACAAAGTTTCGGGCTCTAATAAGGTCTATAAACCAACACCGAGAAACATGAAACTTGGTTTGATATAGCTAAACGCTGAAACGTAACTGGGACAAATATTTAAGTGGGCTATCAACGAAATGGGCCCTCTCTATGGATACCAACCACTGGGTCTTTCTACTAACGGGGCTTATGACAGTAGCCCAGTTTGTAATCCCTTCCATTTTCCATTTACACGCATATATGTGAATGCTTTTATTATTCAATGAACAGACGCATTGTTTGTGCTTATTCATTAAATCTTTATTTAAAGATATTGATCTGAACAAACAAGTAATTTACACAAAATTGTTTAATTTTGGAGGTTTAAAGCAAAAGAATGAATATTTAACTTTGAAGTTCTTTTCTCCTTAAATATAGCAATATTGATTCCCCGAGAACTCGGATACACAGAAACTGATACGACATATGGACACCACATATCACGGATTTTCAAAAAAACTCGGCATACGACATGGCTAATACATGCTTTTATATGTTTATATATTATACATGTACTATATTACAAAATAGTAAAATTTACATTTTTTTTAAAATTCTAAAACTATGTATTGGACACAATGTTGGGCACCCACGAGGAATCACGTCCAAAAAATATGTATGACAGAGATATGTATGCTTCTTTGGATGTGTGGTAAAACTAAAATATATAAAATAAGGAATGAAAACATTTGAGCTGAAGTAACACCAAATGCATATTACTCTAATTAATATAAAGTTTAACAAGTACATCAAAATAAATAACACCAAAAATACTTTTATCAAATTTAAGAAGTGTATAAATAAATGAATGCCAATGAAATCATCATAGTATCACATGTATTAACATCAAATGTATATTATTTCAATTAACATAAAATTTAACAAATACGTCGAAAAGTGTACTTCTAATGTCGAACACACCACTCGACCGTATCCGATACAGGTGTCCGATTTTATTTTTTAAAAAAAGAAATTAAGGATACACCATGTGTCTGAGGCGTGCCCTGAGGGATGCCAGTGTCCTATAAATGTCCAACACTCATAGCAAGAGAATATTACATTTGTTATAGTTCTAACCAATATGCATGATACATTTTGCACCAACGGAGATGTCTATATATACTAAATTTTGTGTTTTCCAATATACCGACAGAATATTGAACACGTGTTTTCATTCAGCAATAATTTTTTAACAAGAAACCCATTTTCTAAAAATAAACCTCCGAAAATATCAGAAAAAAAAGCCTCAATATTTTTTGAGATTAGGGCACAAATTTTAGAGTGGATCTCGCAATCCTATGAAGATTGCACATACATATACATCCTCACGGGAGGCATAGTGTAACCCACGAGACCTAAGTGAGGATACCACGTGATCTTCTTATATACAGACAATACTTTGCTTATGCAAAATACTATACGGTATCTCATCAATCTCAGTGCGTATTTGCTTATGTATTTTCTTGCATTTTTCAGACAACTGGCGAGTTGATTCCATGTCCACGATTTTTGTCATTGATTCATAAGATACGTGAAACTTGAATTTTCTGGACATATTTACACGTAGATTTGATGTTTTTTTTCTTTTAACACACTGATTATCTCTGCTCCTATACGTTCAGTCCGCAACCAAAACGTAAACAAAAATCATTGTATCGCAAAATTAATTTGACCATATTCGTTGGGAACATGGATGGAGGCCCTGATGATGAAATTAAAGATTTCTGGTGGGGAAAGCTGAATGTTGGAAAAAATTTAGAGAGTGGCAAAAAACATGTACATTTTTTGTACATTTAGGAGTGCTTTTGATTGTTTCTCGAAAGTATTTATCTTCTTTTCTGATAAAAAAAAACAGATTTTGGGTGTTTGATTTCCTTACATTCTTTTATTACTATTCTAAGAGACAACAAATAAAAAACAGAAACAGATAAACAAGTAATGAGATGCTTTTGATTGGTTCTGTATGAGATAACCGAAATATTCAATGTTTGCATAGAGTCATCGAGGCCCTGAAATAAGTCACTTACTACCCATCTATCCATATCCGAATTAGTTTGATGTTGCCCCTGATATCATCATTATTTTTAGGTGCATCATCATTATTGATGTGTAATATTCCAAGATAGTTTGTCATCAATGATAAATCTACTTACAAGGCACTACCACTAGGGGCGGCTCAATCAATAAGCAATTAAGACAACAAGATCCCTAATTTTAAGTTTATTAATTATAGATGCAATGCATTTTTTTTTTTTTTGCTTTTCTTCTTGGAGCCTATGTTTGCTGAAATTGTGAATCTTGGAGTTCTATTTTCTTTGTAAAAATTATTGTAAATTCTGTCACGTGGAAAATTAGATTGTATTGCTTGTACATGAAGATTCAATCTCCTAAGGTTTTTCTTTTGGAAATGGTGTATTGGTTTTGAGGATTTTGGTTTTATCTTGTTCAATGTTTGTTTAATATCTGGCATTCATCGGGTTCTTCATATCTAAGAAAGTTGTTATCTTGTTTAATGTACGTGGGTTTTTTATTTCTTTCTGAAACAGTTATAAAAATCCGTGTCATATGAAATGGAATGACGAGAGGAGTAATTATGGCGATGTGATGTGAAAATGGGCTAAGGACTGGCAGAAGGAGTCGACCATGTGATTGAGAGGGGCAAACATTGTTGAACTTTCATTGATGATGTCAAAAATATATGTTTTTTAAATATGTGAGGAGAAATGCAATATATATATATATATAAAAGTTGCCACCTTCCCCTGGTGTGCATTTGCCCCTGGGCCAAAATATGAGTTTTCACTCTGCCCCAACGCACGTGTATAAATAGTTTAATGTGTTATGAATTGGACTCCTCCAATTCACGATCAAGAAACATATATGTATTAACAGATGATTATAGTGTGCACTTGAACCCATAGAACCTTCACTGAATGTTTGAACTTCGAACAAATAATGGCATGAACAAATATACACGCACGCAGTAATTTATAGGATCAAAATGGTTAACTCACACAAGAGAATGTCAAGAAAACATCAAAGAAATGACACAAAGAAAGCAAGAACAAAAACACAATAGTTATTACGTCGTTCGGCAAAATGATAAGTGTCATTTCCACACTTAGTTTGCTATGATTTTGTATTGATTTTTGTGTTGATTCCTGGACGATTTTACTATTTTTGGTATGTATTTGTTGATTTCAGGAATCTAGGTGAAAGTGCATTTCGAGGAGAAAATGGGCTAAAATGATGAAAAATGACCAAATCGATTCAACGAAGCACGAAGTTGGAAATTTAAAGTCTCGATCGATCGAGAAATGCTGGTTGATCGATCGAGCGAAGCATGTGTTTTGACCAACAAAAGTGAATGTTGCTCGATCGATCGACTTGCATGTCTCGATCGATTGACGAAGGCGGAAAAATTCAGAAACGGTAAGGAAGAGCTCTCGATCGACCGAAAGGACATGGTTGATCGATCGCCCAGCGAAGTTTTCAGGAAAAAAAATTCTTTTTTGAGTTTGGTTCAACAAGGACACTTCCATCCAACCCCTCCACTATATAAGAGATCTTGCACACAAATTTCTGGAATTTTGCATTTATGAGGAGAAAATGGGCTAAAATGATGAAAAATGACCAAATCGATTCAACGAAGCACGAAGTTGGAAATTTAAAGTCTCGATCGATCGAGAAGTGCTGGTTGATCGATCGAGTGAAGCATGTGTTTTGACCAACAAAAGTGAATGTTGCTCGATCGATCGACTTGCATGTCTCGATCGATTGACGAAGGCAGAAAAATTCAGAAACGGGAAGGAAGAGCTCTCGATCGACCGAGAGGACATGGTTGATCGATCGCCCAGCAAAGTTTTCAGGAAAAAAAATTCCTTTTTGAGTTTGGTTCAACAAGGACACTTCCATCCAACCCCTCCACTATATAAGAGACCTTGCACACAAATTTCTGGAATTTTGCACTTCATAAATCAGACCAAGGAGCAGCCTCTCCCATCATTCATTCACACCATACCACCACAAATTATTGAAGAAGCAATAGCAACGCAAGCGACGGAATAACGGAGCAACGCACATACTGACGCCATTGTTTATTCGTATTTCTACACTTATTTACTTTTTAGTTTCAGATTTTGATGTTTGCATTGTTGAAAAACATATTTATGCATTATCATTTGATGATGATTGTTGGTCAGATTGTTTATCAACACAGGGGATCCCATGTTTGAACCCTTGATTTGAATATTAATTTTTGATTCGATTCTTACAATCTTTGCGCATAATTTACGTTTTTAATGCTTTCAAAAGATTAGCTACCTTTTGCATGAAATTGGTAATTGTAATTGACTTGACCATATGAGATTATGATACGACGTAGTAAATTAGGCCATGAGTTTTAGGTTGAGACGGACCAAGTAAAATATAGCACACATGTGCTAGCAATAGATTTACCAAAATCGAAGGCTTGTAGTTTTCAAAAATCGTTTTTTTCGGTATTAATCGTTCAATAAGGACATGTGAGTGGTTTATTGCATATTAATACAAGACTTGTTACTGCTTGACCATAGTATAACAAATGCAATAGGAAAACTTGTCACCTTAGAACGTAAGATTTTGAATCTTAATTAATAGGAAAATTATGGGGATTACATGGGTGAACCGACGTCTTGATAATTGTTTTATCATATTTCTTCACTATCCATCATTGCTGCTTAGGTTGATTTTTGTGTTTTAGTCAATTTAGTTTAATAATCACTCGATAATCGTAGGCTAAATATAGTTAATCTAATTGAAAGTGGTACTTATTTTCAAGTCCTCGTTGGTTCGACACTCGTACTTTTCATAATCTATACTAAAAATTGACAACCGTACACTTGCGGTATAATCGTGCTACACTGAAATTTTCTGTTTAATAATATCATACTAAATTAGTTACTGTAGTTTAGCTATTTTTGTTTTGCATTTTTGTTTTTATTTCATTTTACTACTACTACACTCATTCTCTTTGTTTCTTATTTTTTTGTAGGTTATTACCCTGTAGTGCATGCTAAGGAGTGAAAGACCGACACTCGAACCTTTTGACCACGAAATTGAAAGAACTTGTTATAGAAGATTGAGAGAAGCTCGCGCAATGGCAGAAAACAATCGAGAGAGCGATGGAATAAAGGAAGAAAGGAATGAGGAGGTGCCAATTACACGATCATTGATGGACAATGCACAACCCTTTTTCCAAGGAAACCTCTCGAGCATAGATAGACCGAGGATCCATGCTAATAACTTTGAGATCAAACCTGCTATAATTCAAATGAGAACACTCGGTGCAATTTGGAGGGTCGGTCAACGATGATCCTAATGCTCATATCTCCAACTTTTTGGAGATATGTGATACTTCCAAGCACAATGGCGTTACTGACGACACCATCGGGTTACGACTCTTTCCTTTTTCTTTACATGATAAAGCTAATAGCATGTTGAATTCACTGCATGTAGGATCGATTACTATTTGGGATAGGATGGCTCAAGCCTTTTTATCAAAATACTTTCCCCATCCAAGACAGCTAAGATGCACAACGATATCACCACTTTCATGCAAAATGATCCCGAGACACTGTGTGAAGCATGTGAGCGCTTCAAGGATTTATTACGGAGATGCCCACATCATGACCTTCATATTTGGCTTCAGGTACAAAAATTTTACAATAGTTTATTTTCTGCTAATAGATCCATGGTTGATGCAACAACAGGAGGTACCATTATGAGAAAGACACCTGAGGAAGCCTATACACTTTTGGAGGAGATGGCTTCTAACAGTTACCAGTGGCAGTCTGAGATGAATGTGCCGAAGTGACTGACTGGGATTCATCGAGTTGACGATGTTACAACAATATCAGCCCAGTTGGAGGAATTAAGCAAGAAGCTTGATAGTTTGAGCACGACGGCGATGCAAGCTCAAGTGATCATCTGTGATTTGTGCCAAGGAAATCATCCGAGCACGGAATGCCAGACAGGTAACTCGTTCATTCAAACTCTTCAGAATGCTAATTTTGTAGGAAACATGCCATAAAGTTGTTATTTTGGGTATTCAGTGATGCTGTTAGAGGCATATGATTGTCGTTGGGGATTCAGCACTGGTCTTGATGAAACAGGATGTCCTATGTGTTTTTCTGTATATGAGTCAAGGAATCTCGGGCCAGAGTGGGTAATGCTTGTGCAAAAAGAGTTTTTCATATACGCACACAATGAATCATATAACGTGAAACAAATACATAGTTATTGAAATCATAAAGGGTCTCTATCAACCAATGCCCTTGATTCAATCGGGACATATTGAGTGAAAGAAATGTAATGCACGCTAACTATGGCTGACAGGTTCTCGTACGTTGTTAGTCATTTGTATCTAGGTCTTCGTGAAGCGCAGATGCTAGGCGCTACCCATGATCGGGAGGTTGTTGCTGAAATTGTATTTCGATCATTGTCTGTTAAAGGAGTTTAATTGACAAGCGCGAGTGTAAGCCTAAAGAAGTTGTTTGACTTCTAAAATCACAAAGGTTGTGATCCTACTGCTATGATACACTTGACCTCATCGATGAGAATTGAAACTTAAATGTTAAGTGCTCAAATTGAGTGATAAAGATGGGATGAATTAAATTTTTGAGAGCTCCTCACTTTATTGGAGTTTCTATATTTGAAAATGTTTCATTTATTGAAAATTCTAAAATTAAAACATTTGATATATTTATGTCTCATAATTATGTACATTGGTAGTACATCAAGTTATTCAATTGGATTGAGTGGATTATGAGTTTATAGTTTTGTTTTGGCTTTTGGGCAAATGAGATATTGTTAGCATAAATGCCCAGCAAGCCAAACGTTGGCCCGATGGGCTTTATGGACCCTAGCCCAATTAGCTAACTAATTGCAACTATAAATATGTCATTCTCTCTAGGGTTAACATAACACCAATCAATACATTCACTCTCATAGAAAAGCAATCATCACACTAGCACTGGTGTTGTGCTTGTAGATCTGGTCAGGTTTGTTGGACTTGAGGGTCACCGCTATCAGATTCACGTCGGTGAACGGTAATTTTTTTTCATGCATTATATTACGATTTATGCATGTTAATATATGAATCAGGCGCGATCGATCCGTTCTTGGGCCATATATGTTTATTGTACTATTTCTGATGTGTTTAGATCTGGCGCTGGGGTACAAAAACCCAATAAGTTGCATGTCCCTTCAAGGACTCCAAGAACCTGCTGCACTCTTCTGCCTTTTTCCAGATAATTTTCACGCTTTTTTGTTCTTGGACAGTAACAACTGCTCCGTTTCAATCTTGGCTGCACAATTAACCCAGCAATGTTAGATGAGAATTGAAAAGTTGTAAAAGTTTTGAGCAATTTGACTTTATTCACTTAAAACTCGATTTCATTAATTGCAAAAGTATCATCATTCTATGCAGGGGCGAAGCCATGATTTTAAATCACATGGTGCTGGTTTCATGAGCAAAATAGAATACAAATGCCATACCATCATTTTGGGTAGGACTAAAGCATTAGAATTTAAAATTTTCAATTACTAATTTTTTTAAAAAAAACTGGGTGGCTCCACCCCTGATTCTATGTAATCACCGATCGTTAAAAGCTTATTCTCTTTTGATATGATTTGAATTTGAGTTGCGCTTTGAGCACAAAAACTTTGGCTCATCTCTCACTATCAAAAAAAAAAGAAGTTTTTCTTTGTTGTGCGTGCATAGTGTTAAACATTTATGTTGCAATTAGGGAAAAATAAAATAAAGTGTGATAAAATAAAATAATCTCTAATTTGGAGTAAAACATGAATGCACGAAGTTGTGCTTCGGTCAATGCGCTTATGCTACAAAATGGTTTCATATCAATACACGATTACTGGTATTTTAATAATTTTGTTACACCCTTTGACTTTTAGGCTTTAATTTCAAAGCTTGGTGGAGTCCAAGTTTTTCATCATATATACATAATTTCACAATAGTTGATCATATATATATATATATATATAATGTCCTCTCAGTATTTATTTTTTTTAATAATGGGGAGAGGGTTTTTTTTTTTATATGAGGCATTAATAGTTCAGTACTAATATTAAATTTTATGTACCACAGCTATCCAATTCGATAGCTTATAGCGCCTCAAATTTATATTTTTTGTATATATAATTATATTATTTAAAATTTATATTATATTTTCACTTACTCTTTCTGTATTTTTAGCATTTAAATTTTTTAAAACTAATTATATGGGAATTATGAGAACCCAACTGCTAAAAATTGAAAATTTTAATTTTTGAACTCAATATTTTTAGTATAATTTTTTTAATTTTAATTTGGGTAAATTACAAAATGGTCTAATAGAATAGATATATTTGTAATAGTAGTCCCACTTTTAGGGCTAATTAAGTATAACCCTAAACAAATTTGTTTTTAACAAAAATAGTCCAAAATAAATATTTTTATCAAATATAGTCTTACATAATAAACAATTAACAAAACTTGAGACTATTTTTGTTTAAAAAATAATTTTTTCGAGATTAAATTTGATAAAATATTTATGTGAGACTATTTTTATTATAAAATATTTTTTTTAGATAATATTTGATTAGTTCCAAACATGTAGTATAAATATTATAAATACTCTTTAAAATAAGGAATATTTTTATGATTTACCCTTTTAATTTAAAAAAAATCGATTGAGGTAATACAATACGTAATTTTCAGTATTGGCGTAGCCACGTAGGCTCAAAACTCTCGATTATATAATTATTATATATTTATATTATGTCAAATATTAAACGTGGAATTCTCCCCCTCGATACTATAAATTTCCAAGCTTACGCACAAAGCCAGACGTCTCTCCATAGCTTCTAACGCCTCTTCTGCTTCCATCTTTCTTCCATGCATTAGCATTTAAGAATTCAACCCTGTTTTTCCCTTTCTTTTCACCCTGTAAACCCTTAAATTTGCAGTCATGGTTGCTGCTTTATCACAGTTAATTCCTGATAATTTTCCCCAAATGAAAACATGCAAACCCACAATGTCTAACATTTTCACAGGGATTCCAGTTGTGGACCTGTCGAAACCTGATGCTAAAACCCTGATAGTCGAGGCTTGTAAAGAGCTCGGGTTCTTTAAAGTCATTAACCATGGGATTTCAATGGAGTTGTTGGCCAAATTAGAAGAAGAAACGGTTAAGTTTTTCAAGCTACCCCAATCTGAAAAGGAAAAATCAGGCCTTGCTAGCCCTTTTGGCTATGGTAACAAGAACATTGGGCGCAATGGCGACGTGGGCTGGGTCGAATATCTTCTCTTCTGTACCAATCCTGGCCTCATGTCTCAGGGCTCAAACGCCATTTTTCCAGGGATTTCAGAAACTTTGTGGTAAAAAGATATTTCTATTTTCTTTACTCTTGATGCTATGGTCTTTGCATGGTTAAGAAATGTAACTTTTGTTAAACTTATGGTTTTTTTCCCAATTATGAATACAGTCATAATCACTATCAAGATAGATTAGGGAGGGAAATGTTTTCCACAATTATATATGATAATCGACATACTGATCATAATGTTGATACCATCAATACGATTATAATATCTGCAATCTTGAAATCGTCAAATTTATTTTTATTTCACTGGCATTGTCAAATAATTTCTTAACGCACAGGATCCTGGTGAATGAATATGTATCAACAGTGAGAAACATGGCCTATGAAGTTCTTGAGATGATAGCCAATGAATTACAGATTCAGCCACGGGACTTTTTGAGTAAGCTTATTAGAGACGAGAAAAGCGATTCTTGCTTCAGGCTAAATCACTATCCGCCATGTCCAGAAGTACTGCTGAATCAAGCATTGAGTGGTCGAAATCTAATTGGATTTGGAGAACACACAGACCCACAAATTATATCTGTTGTAAGATCTAACAACACATCAGGCCTGCAAATCTCTCTCAGAGATGGTACTTGGGCACCTGTCCCACCCGATAACACCTCCTTTTTCTTCAATGTTGGTGATTCCTTACAGGTATGTTAAAAAGTCCCAAAACCCAAATTTATTCGGCAACCCACATTTTGTAACGTTGTTTTTTTTTTTTGTGTTACAGGTGATGAGTAATGGCAGGTTTAGGAGTGTCAAGCACAGAGTTATGCTGGCTGATAGCTTGAAATCAAGAGTGTCGATGATATACTTTGGAGGGCCAAATTTGAACGAAAAGATTAAACCTTTGTCTTCATTAATGGAAGATGGGGAAGAAAGTTTGTACAAAGAGTTCACATGGTCTGAGTACAAGAATTCAGCTTACAAGACAAGACTGGGTGATAACAGGCTCAAGCTTTTTGAGGAATGCTCTGCCAAACACTGATACGCGTGCATCGATCGATTCAGTGTTCTATCGAAGCTTTTAAATCTGAATTTATATGAATGTCTAGTGTATTAAAAAAAAGGTACTCTTGTTTGTTTGATAGATCCTTAGAATGGTCCAAAACAGGTAAATTTCTGAAGGTTTGACTCGATGAATTTGCATTGGGAGGAAAAAAATTGGTTGCCCCTTTTTATTTAATCATCATACAGTAACTAACTTTTCTTTTGGTGTTAACTTATTGTGGCAACTACCCTTTAGTTATTAATGCAAGTTAATGCACATGCGTTTTTTTTAAGAACGAAAATGTCATATATTACGTACTTGGAACATGCAGCAACAGATACAACAATTGGTTGAGTGCCGACAGTTACGAAAACAACAACAATAATATGAAGTACACCAAGATCGAGGTAAAAAGAGAATATCCATAGCAGAAAACTAGGACCACCTTCACTTTCCATTCAAAAGAATGCTTTACCTTTCCGGGTGCCACGGGGGAAGAATCCCTCGAAAAGTTATATACACTTTTGGCAGATTTAATTGAGAACGTGGATTCTCAAGCCTTACAAATCCGACTGTTGCTCTAATACAGTCTGTTTACCCGGCGTAGAATATCAGAAAAGGAAGGAGCTCTCCTAAGCTAAAATTCCTAGTTTGAGAGAATCCCAATAAGTCTGTTTGGAAAAGGCGTGGCACCACTATACCAATCAATCGATGATTGTGCCTTGAACTGAAACTGCATTCCATGATATCTGTACCAGTTTGTGTCGGCAAAAATTACCTTACACGCCCTATAATACATATTTTAATCTATTGATTAAATAGTTATATGCTTCGGAAAATAAGAAACTGTCATTTGTATATTTGGTGTCATGTACTCTGGTTGATTATGATCGCCTTCTTCAGGTGCATCAACGATGATCTAGCATAGTTTTCACTCAACCTTTTTGTTGCTTTTTGCATAATGTACATATTAAATGGCACATGTATTACGTACTGCATGGGACTCTGAGATCTCCCCGTATTAACTGAGGATCATTGTACTTGTTTAATCCTTATAGAGTACCTTACAAACTATATAAATAAGATATATTTTATTATTTTTAAGACATGATGGTTACTTTCCATTTTTTCAAGTCTATTCAAGTAGTCAAGTTTATTCATTAATTTTTAGTTTAGCCAAAATTGGTTTTGAGAAATTGAATTTGACAAACTCATTTACTCGCAATATAAATTAGTTTTGTTTAATTGATTTGTTTTCTTTTCCAATGAATGAGACTCACTTCGATTATTTGATTAGGAAAAGTCTACGATGTACGGACACTCCTTGAAATCATTTGGTGTATTGTCAGATATTCCCCTCAAAATCGGATACCCATGAAGAATACGATCGATGTGCATGTCCTACACAGAAATGACTATTTTGGGGATTAATTGTACAATTTAAAAAGTTTTTGGCTAAAATGAAATTTGGACGTGTTAATTAAAGTTTATGTTAATTGAAGTAATATACACTTGGTGTTAGTACGAATGATATTATGATGATTTCATTGGCATGCATTTATTTATACGCGTTTTGAATTTGGTAAGAATATTTATAGTGTTATCTTTTATTTGGATGTGTTTGTTAAACTTTATGTTAATTGACGTAATATGTATTTGGTTTTAGTATGAGTAATACTATGATGATTCCAGTGACATGTATTTATTTATATGTTTCTTGAATTTGGTAAGAATATTTTTGTTGCTTTTACATGGTTTTAGAATTTAAAAAATGTGAATTTTAGTATTTTGTAATATAACACATGTATAATATATATAAAATACAAAAATATACATACGTGTCACAATCGTGTCGTGTCTTGAAAATTTTGAAAATCCGTGTCGCCGTGTCCGTGTCCGTGTCCGTGTCATTGTCGCCGTGTCAGTATCCGTGTATCATAGGGAAAAGTGTTTTCTTTTTTCGTTCTCTACGTTTATCAATCTACAATTTTGGTATGCTATGTTTCAAAATTGAATAGAGTCTATGGATTTCGGCATTTTCACAAAAGCAATGTGACGAGCGAAGAAGATATGACTCGAAGTTATGTACGAAGATTTGGAATCCAAATGAACCAACGATGTTATTCTGATCGAAAGAAGCACTTTGAGAAGACTGACACATGTGCACGATCCGACTTAATTTCTTTCATGGTCATTTAATTGAAATTAAATGCTTAGTTGTTATTGTTATTGTTGTATGCTTCAAAATTAAGTCTTAATCTTGTTTCTTTCATTTTTTGGGCAATCTATAGGAGTGCTTCCGTGGCATCGAACACGTCGATATCATGTCAGAGTTAGGTCAACATCACACATAAAAATGAATAAAATTGCAAAAAAAAAAAAAAAAAAAAAAAACAAAGTTAACATAGTAAACTGAAATATGACATTAATGAGAAAAACATAACGCCAAAATTACAATTTACCCTTGCTGGATATGAACCCAGTTTTCGAAACTAATATGAAGTGGTTGGTTGGCCTGCATAGGTTTCCACTGTATGCTTGCATTCAGTGAAAATGACTTAAAGTTGAAGGAAAGAACGCCCATTAATTCTCATTCTGTGTCTAAAAACCAAACTAACTAAAATTTCGAAGTCTCCAGTTTTTCTCCATGATTTGCATCCCAATATGTCTATGCACATGCTACGTGCGGGGAGAAAACGATGAACCCAGGAGTTCGTTCGAGCGAGCAATCCGTGAGAAATCAATACTGTTTTCAACAACAAAAAACAATAAATAAAATCTCAATTATTGTTCATTTTAGAGAAATGAATACTACGCTACATCGACCATAGCATACATGTTACTTAAACTTCATTTACTCTGGATAAATGGGTTCTTCACAAAGTACATTGAGTTGTCACTGCTGGAAAACTGCACTCGTGTTAATGAAAATCGAGGCTTGTACGGTTACTGCCCAATAACAAGAGAGTGGGTTATAAATTGAATGTGAATACTTATGGGTGTGGTGGGAGTTAATGTCTTACAATCAAGCGCAAGTCCAATTCCACAATTTAGACAATAAATTTTCGAACAATCTTATTCTATTTTCTTCTCAACTTTTGGCCCTCTCAAACTAAACCAAACTACACGACATACTTGGCCATGAAAACAAACCTACAAGAATATCATGATTCAATTACATAACAAATAACCACCACAAACATTCTACCTGATCACCGTATACTAGAGAGAATCTAACAACATAATAATCTAATCCATAATTACTCACGAAAAACATCACCATATCATTCATGAAATGCCCCCAAAACATTTAATCCTACTCAGGGGCGGATTCATTTAGAGGCAATGGGGGGAGAGGGGCAAGTGCCCCTCCTTGCCCAAAAGAAAAAAAAAATTACCTTAAAATATTATTTTTGCAATTTTACCCTAAAAATTACAATTTTTCCCTTGAAAATTACATTTTGCTCATCTTAAATTATATTTTGATCCCTAAAATTTTTTTTGACCTAAAATTTTTATTCTAAAATTTTTTTGCCCCCGCTTTCCATAAATCATGCGTCCGCCAGTGATCTACTCACCTAATTTGTGCATAATTATTATTGATTTAAAACCATTATATTATGGGAAATAGACTGTCATTATTCTGAAAAACGTATTTCTTGGCTCTCAAGTTCTTGAAAAGCTGCCAAACAAAGCTACTAGACATACATCAGCAATGTACACAATATCCATTTTTTAAATATTGAATTTTATGTTATAATACTGACGGTTAAGGGTGGTGCAATAAAGCTGACTGTCCATCCCATTGTCCTCTGGTTATTGAGATTATTTGATGCTATCCAGATGTTCTCGGGTGCATCAACAATTGAAATGATATATTTCAAATAAAATATGTCATTTCAAGATGCCCTTAAGACAGTGTTCTTAGGATCATCATGAAATAAACATGGTTAGAGATACACAAAAGATCAAATAAAGAGCATTTTGCAATTTATTTAAACTTATCCTAAACTTTATGCATACAGATATTATATTATATGCGCTTGTAAATCATAGGACGGTGGAAATCCCATGGAAAGAGTAAATTATTTTCATATATATTTAGAAACGGTGCGTCTATTACTACTTGCTGCGCTTGATGAGGCGTTATCTATGTAACAATGCGATCCACGTTTGAAAGTTGGCAACTTTATGATCTTCCAATCTGCAGTTGGATATATTAATTAATTGTCTCCAATATTTTTTTATTTGTGCCAAGATAGTTTTGAATTCTACTTTATGGAAGTAGCCCAAGAAAAAAAACCAAGCTTGGAAATCAGCATGGATTTTTCACTAAATCATATGTACAAAGGTGAACAAGTAAATATATGCTACAATATTTAGATGTTTATTATGTATACTATTATAAGATATATATAATAATTATACAATAAATCTAGGAGATCATGCAAGACTGACATCTAGTACTCAATATATATGATGGTTGATGAAGCACAAAAGATCGAATGAATTCTTCGTTGAGACGTCAAAATGTTATTGCCAGAGCAACTATTGTTGTTCCCATAGCAAATCATAACACAAACTCCACATTTTAGAACTTTCTTCTTGTAAATACTTGGACGGCCAGCAAATGTAGGAATGTAATATACAATATGCTTTCATATCTCCTTGGTTTCACCTGTTTAATAATCAGTGAAGAACCAGCACACGGTATTAGATGTAAATACATTTTTCTTCTGGAAGATCAAGAATTTAATTTGGAGGCGTTCTAATTATGTTAAAACTATCAAAGTTACATTTTAGAGCCATAATAAAGGATAATGTGTTTTTACCTGGTTGGAATCGGAGGTTAAGGAAATAGTTGCAGATGAAGTACTATCAGACAATGAAGGAAGACTGACGCTGTACGCCATTGTTCCATTGGGATGAAACAAGCCAAAATTCCTTTCCGAAATGAGGCCCGGTTTCATATCCTCATTAAACAAAGCAAACACATAAATCTGTAATCTTGTCTTAGGTTGCAATGGAGTCCCTTCATTTTCCGATTGCCGTAGAAACAGATTTCGGTTGTAAATCGCCGCATTTTCTAGCGTTGCTCCAACTTCACTCGAGTCCCCTCTTGAAGGCCAGCCCGTTTCCGAAACCCCCACTTCTATATCGGCGTACCCCATTCGGGACAGAGCAAATATTACTGCATCCACCTGAGCGTACAGCATGTTGTCGTAACGGAGCTCTGTGTTAGGGTCGACCATACCCGAATTCCGGTTGAAAAGCACGTAGTCTAAGGAGATGTTACTCGGGTCATCTTTGTATGCGAAATAGGGGTATGCGTTGATCCAAAATGGAGCTTTTGTGGCAGCCAAGAACTGTAAGAATTGCGGCATTATTCCATTGAGCTCGGGCCGGAAACATCCAGTTGACGGCGGGAATGATTCCTGGAGAACTGCTAACGAATTGGGGGTTGAGATTTTGATGAATTCATCGAGCCCGAGTTTAACTAGAGCTGCATGGATGTTCACCATTACTGGTACGAGGTAAGTCATGAGAGTGGTGTCTCCGCCTGTGAAAAGCTCGTTTCCGACGGCTATTCCGGTGATTCTTGTTGCCGGGAAATATGGTCTGATGTGGGTGTACACCCATTGAAAAGCGTTGTTTGGGTCCATTAATGAGGCAAGCATTTCGTTTTCTACTGTCACAATCAGTTCTACGTTGGAGTTGGCAAATGATGTCAAAATTTGAGGGTTTGTGTCGTATATTCTTGCTGTTGTTATCCTAAGCGACCGAAGTAGGTCTAGAACTTTTTCCGGAGGTGGTAAATTGTTGCCCACTTGACCATAGTTAATTCCCAGAGATTCTACTTCTGTTAATGTCAAATCAAGACATAGTTAACACGTAATGTATCATATACATAACAAGATAGCAAGTAAATATGCTTCGGAGTGCACGCATGATTGATCGAGAATTAGTGGCCAAGATTATCGTACCTGATAAAGTAAGCAAGAATCCAAGAAGAATATGTAACATGCAAATCCTACCAAGAAGCTTTTCCATTAGAGATCAGGAAAAGATAGTTGTTTCTTAGATCAGAGAAAAAAGGGGACGAAAGATCTTCGTATGGTTAATTAGGGAGTGAATGCAGAAAGAGGGATACAGTGACAGCCAATATGAATGGCTGGGTTGATATCTACCTATTTTCTAGCTTTGGCACCCATGTCTATCATATATAGTATCTTTTGGTGTGAAATTTTTTGGCGTAAAAATTCACACAAATCCCCAAATACGGTGTCTGGGAAATGCTTATGGGAGTAGCATTCATCGTTGATTTTTAATTGATACGAAATATTCTACATCAATTATGATGATACTTCTAAGTACAGTGTCATTAAAAGTAGAATCAAATTAACCTTTTGGTATCCATTTATTGTCTTTTTTAGTAGTTTTTTGGTATCGCCCTTAAAGACGGTCTGGTGTTCATTTTCGTAAACAATAAAAAATTAAAGGACATATGTCATTTTATATAATGACAATAGCATCGTCCTTAATTACTTCATTACAGGAGGCCAATCCTCCTTCCTTTGTCACTGTCTCTGCCCACACAACAAGGTACACCATAATTATTTATTTGTTTTGTTATATATTTCATAAAACTAATTAATATGTAATATATCATTAACTAAATCTTTTTTATAATACCTATTTTTAAGTCTCTAAAATATATAATAGTTTTCTTAGTCAAAATACTTATTCTCCACAACACTCTTATTTTATCACAAAAAACTTAATAAAATATAAACTCAAACACAAAATTAAAGATTGAGAAAATTATTCTAGCATAGTTACACTTTGCATAACAAATGTGAGAGGAAATTGTAATAGCTTAATAAAACAACTTCTTTTAAGGAAGCTTTTCAACTTAATCAGCATCATGTCTAATGTGTTATGTTTATGCATTGATGATGTCAAAAATCATAATTAATCATTATGATAATCCTGTTTTGATTTTATTATTTACTCATAATATTATAAATTATCATGATTCATATTCATCCTATTGATAAGTAAGAAAGGAGCAGAGTGGTTGCTACCTCTAGGAGCAGTGTCTCTTAAATATAAATATTTCAAATGGAATTTTCTCGTCCAAATATATAATGTGTCCTAAGTGCAGCATCAACCATATCGTTAGAAAGCATGATGCGGTATAAAGGGTAGATAAAAACAATATTAATGGGCTATTTGGTCGTTTAGTAATATCATTGTATAATTATAAGCACGATTATTGTTCTAAAGTTCTTAATATGACAGGTTTTATTGAAGGTTAAAAAATAAGTTCCATTTCTTTGAAATACAGTTAAAAGCTCTCTTGGTGATTTTTTATTTTTATTTTTTTATAAAAATCAGATTTGCTTTTTATTTTTCTACTTTTATGTAGGGGGTGTATTTTTTCAAAGATAAAGTATTATCGTAAATTATAGATTGGCTCAAAAGGGGGATCAGCCTAAATAAAGTGGAAGTGTTTGGTAAATGGATAAGGAATGTAATAAACATATTACGTGGGAATGATGCGACTATAGTTGTTTCTTATCTTTGAATTGGGGTTTCCTTCATTTCTTCTTTTGCTTGCTGATGCAATATCATGCCTTTAACTGTTATTTGTGTCGAAAAAAGTTATTTTCAGGACCCAAAAATCTTGAATTACTTTGTAGTAGTCGTTTTATATGTGTGTGTCACGCCTAAGGCCCATACTTGCGCAAACGCTACATCACAATGGGTTACTGTATCAATTACTTCATATTTATTCTCATTTTACGAAAATAGTTAACCAAATTACTATAAGAGTCCATTCTAATCACTTATAAGCCATTTTAAACTTTAAATCTTTACTCACGTGGGACAAGTGTATTACTATCTTCCCTCCTTTATAACACGGCGTCTTTTTCATGGTCTAATCCATCGATCAATCAGCACCGGGCATCATATATGTGGCTCATACGGCTTCCAAGAGATGGCTCCTACAGGTTCAAGAGGTGGCTCACATACTTGTAGCACTTTCCCCCGCAGGTTCACGAGGCGGCTCTGACGCACGTAGCATTTTGCCTCGCATATCACCTATCTTCCGGTGTTTCTTGGTGGTAATCTGCTTTGATACCATTCTATCACGCCTCCAGACCTAAGCACGCGCAAGTGTGACTACACAATGGGCTACTATAGCAACTACTCCATATCCATAATCGCTCTATGGAAATTGTTAACTATCTAATCCCTTATAAATCATTTTAAACTTTCAATTTTTAATTATGTGGGACGAGGGTATTGCAGTTTCTATATAATATACACATCTTTTTATGTTTTATATATGTTTGGGAATCACTACTAATATTTCCATGTGAATATGATCAGATACAATGGTCAAATAAATTAAGATGATAATCGACACAAAAAGCTCAATAACCTTTATCTTTTGGCAATTTAAGATAGCAATGAGTTATTAATGTTATAATTTAAATATTTTAAATAATTAGGATACTTATAAAAGAAATTTTTTCATTTATTTGTTAAAAAAATTTATAGTTATAAAAAAATGTATGAACTTTCGAGTTTAGTTTATTTTATTTTGTTTATCGTCACACATCAAATTATAACTTTAGTTTTCTAAAATCATTTATTTATTTTTACAATAATAAAAGTGAAACTCGCATTGCCAAAAAAGTTTGATTTAATTGTAAGTATATTGTGGAAGACTCTTTTGCTTAACTCCGAAGAACCGGTTGAGGTGAACAATGATAATAATTATGCATCTACTTTACTTAAAAGGCTGCTTAATTAACCAATTAGTCACTTTATTATTCATACTTATTTTGATATGTGATGTGTTTTCGAGCACGAATGTAGACATATAATGTATAGGGCAAATGTAAAAAACGGCCCAATAGAATATGGATTTTTCTAATACAAGTTCCAAACTTTAAGATTAATCAAATATAGTCTTACAGAAATTATTTTTAATCACAAATAGTTCCACATAAATATTTTTAACAAATTTAGTCACAGAAAAATAATTTTTTTAACAAAGGTGATCTCATAATTGAATAGAGGATTTTGAGATCATTTTTTATTAAAAATAAAAGTTTGGGACTATTATTGATTAAAAATAAAAGCTTGAGATTATTTTTGATTAAAAATAATTTTCATTGGACTATATTTATTAGTACTAAAAGTTTACAACTAGTATTGCAAAGACCACTATTATATGTGACCATTTTTTAAATTTCGCCTAACGTATATTTGTGCACTCACTAATCAATTGCTTTTTAAATGTTGATTGTATAATATTTTTTGAAAATGTAGACTTTACTCTCAAATTCTAATTGTAGACTCTCTCAAGATATATAGGTAATTGAACAAACCATATTTTTCTTTTGATCAAGGGTTGGTGTGTGTTCCTATAAAGTTGGTCATTGCAATGACAAATTTTTCCATTTGGTGTGATGTGTATTAGATAGGATTCCTAAAGAATGATATATAAAGATGGAGCTTTTGTAAAGCTATTTGGTGTAAAGGTAAAATAAATCATCACACAATAGAGAAAGATTATTGAATATTCTTTTTATTAGGAGCGGAACCATGATTTTAAAATGACATGGGCTTTTTACGTACTGACTCTAGCTCATTATCATAATTGTTTTCCCTCGTGTGTATTGGTTTATGGTTAGTATGTCGAATTTATATTATAAATGATCCATGGATTCCCTATTAGTATATATATTATGTATACATGTATGTATGTATATAAGTATGCGTGCATATATGATATATGCAAAATCTGCATCGAGTCCATATTCTATGAACATATTAAATTTTTTCCTTTTCAGCTTTGGAGAAGGGCAAATGTTTTTAAAAGGACTCGAACTCGAGTCCATCCCAATCCGATCAGCCTGGAGGTATCTATCAACGTATTAATTTATTTACATGGAATTGATGGCAAACTTTTTTCATAAGGATATGTATGGCAAAGATGGTGACATAATCCATGTTATTGCCACGTTGGATATCCATTAATAATTTTTCATCGTAATGAATAGGTGGGGAGTCGAAAAAGGAGCGATGTTTCGTTAATGAATCTACCTATTTGCTTTATCATTCCGTAAAGAAATAACTTTATCGTGTGATAAGATAAGTAAGTTGGACATATGACTAAACATGGATGCTTTTATAGGTTATAATAAAGTGAAAAGATGCCACCGACTCCTAATTATTTTCTAGAAATATGTTTTTGATATTTTCTTACAAAAATGTCTTTTACATCTTTACTTATCCAATGTTTGACTCGAATTCTATAATACTTTGAGGTGCCTCGAGTGGAATTTTGTTTATACTTCATCTTGTTTTTAACTAAAAAGTTTGTGATGAATGGATTTCAAAAAAGGGACTAAATGAGGCCCGCACAAATATTTAGGCCAGGTAAATAGAGGTGTCAAACAAATCGAACGGCACGGGCACGAAAAGCAACGAGCCGTGCCAGCATGCATACCGATCGATCAGTAGTACAGCTATCGTGCCAGCATGCATACCGATCGATCAGTGACGGGCCGTGTCGGGTGGGTCGTGCTTGGCCAAGGGTTTAGGACAGTGGGCATGAAGTTTTTATTTTATTTTTTAATGCTACCGATCGATCGCCAACATGGATACCGATCGATCGGTAGCATTCGAAGCAATATTTTCATTACATTTCAATGTTTAGCCTACTGATCAATAGACACTATCACAATAATGCCGCTCGATCGGTAAAACCAAAAAAATTTAAAAAAATTAAAATAATTGAAATGGGCCATGGCGGACCTGAGGGGTCGTACCGGGCAAACCCTTTAGAGGACGGGCCGGCACGGTTAAACTGATTGTGCCGTCCATTTGACACCTCTAGAGGTAAATCTCAAGTCAGCCCACCATCAATATAAGGCCCAAAATAAATAAATCAATTTAAAAAAAAAAAAAACATATTTGATTGCAAAAATTTTCTTGTCATCTTGACATCTTCAATCCTAGCTTCCTTCATTGCTTCTGGTGCTATCAGGAGCTCTTTCTTTAATATTTCTGTAAGGATTTTCAGCTCATTCAGTATCTGATCACGTGATATCTGATCAAGTGATGGTGTATGCAAGATGGTGAAAGCTTCTGGAAGTTGGGGAGTTTATTTACTAACCGAAGAAAAATTGGCAGTTAGTTTAATAACTAAAGAGAGTGAAAAGCGGTTATGAATGACCGGTAACTTATTGCTCAAATGAAAGCCAACTTGATGTATAAATAGAGAGACTGATGAACTAGAGAGTACGCGAAGCATTTTTCAGAAGAATTTCAGAAAGTCGATTGAAGCTTACAAGGCATACAGAGAGATACATGAGAGGCAATATCAAGGAGAGCAAAAAGGGAGAATTTTAGGGAGATTCATTGGAAAACATATGAGTGATTCTAGGAAGAATTCTTTTCTGAAATTGTATATTGCATTGTATATTGTAATGTGATTGAATCAATAATATCGTCCACATCCATGGAGTAGGTTGATTATAACTGAACCACGCAAAATCGTCTTGTGTCTTGTTTTCTTGTTCATTAGTGTCGATTGTTTTGTTGGTTTATTGTTCAGTGAATTGCATGTGAAATCATTCTGTTTCTGTGGAAAAAATCTCAGTATAATAGAGTCAAGAAGTTCCAAGAAAAGAATGGTGTTATTGGTGTGATTTTGAGTAATCGAAATACGAAGCTCTCAAAAAATCAAGAATCATTCTAAAGCCATAATTCAGATTGTCCAGAATCTGTGATTCACGTGGTGTCCTGCTCATCAAAGCAGGTTGCATTCTTACAAATTCAGTTTTGGTTTAAGATAAAAGCATAACAATTTCTTTGTGTTATGATTTAATATTTGATATTCTCGGGAGTGATTATTGTTTGAGCAATTTTCAATAACATTTCTCTGTTTCTTTCTAATTCTTCTCTGTCTCAAGCCCACCGCCTCCGCTGAATTCTGTAAACGCTCATCTCATCATTCTTCCAGCTCCACCAATTTTCCCGGCGATGAATAAGGCCAAGTCACAAGCTGTTGCATCCTCTGTTGAAAGTAAAAAGAGCGGACAGCAGCAGATTACTCTTCAAATACACTTTTCTCTGAATCCACAATGATCGAAAATGAACCCAACGACGTTGTATTGGAGACTTCCGCGGCGTCCGGAGCTTTCGGCAGCCGCGTTGCCTGTGGCGGAGGAGGAATTGCAGCTAATCTCGCTAGGAAGAAGACCACGCCTCCGCAGCCCACGGAAAAGCTTGTGATTGAGCTCGTTAAAGGTTGCATTTTTGCTTTTGAAAATTCTGTCTATCTGTGCGAATTTGATGGATTGAAGTATCACTTGTTGGTGGGTGTGGATTCAATTCGAGGTTTTCCAAGAATTATAGTTTTCCCTTGGTGTGATTGAGGTGAATCTTACTGATGTGTAGATTGTTCTACGACTTTCTATAAAATCCCGTTCCAGTTTTCCGAGAAATTCTTAGTCATTTACTTGATATTCTTCTTGGACAAATTCTGGGCAGATGGATAACCTACAACAAAATACGAGATTACAGAAAATACAAGTATTTTAAAAACATCATGCGATCAAATCTCAAGAACCAAGTCGAAATCTTCTGTGATGTTGCGTCTCATGTTTCAAGACATGTGAATAAAATAAAATTAAAAATGATTCTTAATCATTGGAACGAAGATTGTCGTATACTTGGATTGAGGGTGGATCTTGTGAAAATGTGAGAAGTCGCGACCAATACCATTTTCATTCTAGGAACTAATAAGCTTTGAAGTTGTCAATTCTAATCGTATCGTATGATATTTGATTTCATACATATTCCCTCAACTTGGATGAGAATAATCAACCTTAAACCAAAACATTTTGATGCTGAGTCTTTAACATGGTGAAACACATGGTTTGGCATTGGTTCTAGACTGTTAGCCTAAGTAGCCAAATTTCATACATCTCTTATCAGTGCATGAACAACAATCTATCGAGCACATATTCGGCCTCAATGTGAAAGAAAATGGAGCACCTAACAACACATCTTCAGAGATCAAGAATTACAATTCAGCCTGTGATAAAAAAGGGATATATTGGTTATATTTAATCTCTTCAACAAGTTTAGTAATGAGCAGAACGTCTGTATTGTTCCTATGTATGCGATAAAGGAAGCAATTTAATGGGGTTCAAAACTGCAGTTGTGCAATTTGAAAATTGTTATATTTGAAGTTAAATGATTGCTGTCTTCCCAAACTACGACTTTAAGACGAATATGTATCACTGAGAGTAGAGTCACATTCCACCAATGGCAAGAAAATCAGGCTGGGTTATAACTACAAATAGATCAATCACACAAGGCAAAACCTTAAACTATGCTTATATATTATACAACAAAAGACATCCACACACTGAGATCTGATTGTTCATTCGTCTCACACAATAATAACTACAAATTACAACAGCAACAATCACAACACTAATAAAAGTTTTAAGCAAACACAACTTGAGCACTGGATGGTGTAAGGTCAAAAAGTGATCCAGGTGCATCCACAGTTCGCCATTGAACTGAAAATGTGCTTCTCTTTTCAGAATTGTTACTCGGGTATACCCTCCGCACATGTCCAACTGCGACGTGAAGATCCGACCAACTACATAAATATTGCATTCCCAGCAGTTTACACAGAATGGCTTGCATATCTGCTCTGGTAAAGGAGGTCCTTCCACAGTGTCCCAAGAATCACACTGTACATCATAAACCTTAAGTTTCGTTCTCTCGTGCTCTGTAACCACAAACAAATGTCCATAAATTACTACACTCGAGCCAGTCCAACCTTCTCTAAGCCCAGTAGCCATATTCTCCCAATTATCGGTTTGTGGGTCATAAATCTGACCTCGTGGCACCACATAGAACGGCCAAAACCAACCTTCTGTCACAAGAAGCTTACCATCAAGAACCGCCGTATCATACGAGGCCATACTTGTTTTCATGTTAGAAACATTTCGCCACGTCCCTTTCTTTGGATCCAAGACTTCTACTGAATTAAGCTCAAAAAGATCTGTGCTGTTTCCTCCAGCAACATATATCAAATCATTTATCACCCCACTCGCAAAAAAAGACCTTGGAGTGGTCATCTTTTTCATTACAGTCCAACGATTCTTAATCACTTCAAATTTCACTACTAGGTTGAGAGGGCAATCTACATCAGATACGACACCACCACAAACAAATAGAGTACCTTCATGTGGGATGGAGACACACCTGAAACCTTGTGGGCAGATCTTCTCCTTACAAGGCATGGCCGGGATTGAGTGCCAAGAGAATCGGATCAGGTCCAGAACCTTCCACACTATTTTTCCTGTACATTTGTGATACGCAAACACGAAAAGCCACGGATCATGAAACCTGAGTTCTTTTCTGCGGGTAAAAAACTGCTCCTTGCTGCCAAATACTGAATACCAACGCTTTGAGACTGCCCCGCAGGCTCCATGATTATCGATTGCAACACGAAGGAGGCACAGGAGAGCAACATCATCAGGAAGTCCCGGGATTAGAGGCTCTCCTTTAACAGAGAGTTCAAATTCTAGAGCAGGATCTTGCATACTAGATTTCATAGAAGCTAATCTAAATTTAGGAGATAAAGTCATTTGAGAATCCCCAAGCTTGAGCACCGGAGCTTGTTGCGCCGAAACACGCACCCTCTGCATTTATTCTCCTCAGAACGCAAAATATAGCGCCAAATGCACTGAATGTATTCAATCCCAGAACCAACAACTATAAATCAACATCTAATCACTCGACAAGAATTAAGAAGGATCTAAATAAATCCTTGTGCAAGCAGATTCTTTGAAGCACAATAGCACTTCCCTAAAGTTCCAATAATAACTGATACTGAAGATCATTAACTACCAACTTTAACCTAAAAATTAATAAAAACAAAAGTCCGCATCTCCATTGAAACTACAGAGCCGCTGATTAATTCTCGCTCCAAGTCTTGAAAAACTTCAAACTTCAAGCATCCAAAAGTTAAATCTTTAAGCCACTACTGAAAGGACAGAGAGAAACATCACAACGCAAAGTCTTTAAACAGCTCACTTTGTTAATTATTTCACCATAACAATCTCAAAAGAGTCAACAATCTCCAAAACCCAATTCTAAAATTCTAAAAACTAAACCATTTACAGGGATTTATACAAGCTAACAAAATCAAGAAAACCCATTTCCCAAAAGTCACAAAATTTTAATGATATGGAGGTTACACCTTAAAAGCAGAGAGTAGAGGGGCCGACAAACCAGATAGGATTTTTTTTAAGGACCAAGTAAGAACCAAAAAGGAAAAAACTTGCAGATAAATATAACAAAGAGAATGAAAAGTCCATTGAAACACGGGATCGCGCGGATTTTACGTTAAAGAAACAAGGCCAATAAAGGTTACTTTTATTTATTTATTATTATTATTTGCAGAAAAATTGAATGGTTTTATTTTGCTGATTGCTTTGGAACGATGTCTAATTCCCTTCATCCAAGATGAAATGTTCATACCTCCAAATTGTACTGTGCGGCAAACTGACTTCTCTTTCACATCAGTTTGACTCTTAGGACGCACTAATTGAGCGTGTGAGGATCAGTGAAGCTAGCTGATTGAAGTGGTACTCTTCGTTTCAATTAACCAAACTTTGGGTAATGGGTAGTTTGTGGACTCGCCAATTTTGACCAGACGACGTAGGCCATCAAATAATTTGGTAGCTTAATGATAGATGATGGGAGGAATTACTCCATTCACACGTTCATTTTACTATATCAATGCTACATTCCATAGTCGAGATTTAAACCTTGTGAGTGGTTCCCAAGTAATTAAATAAACTAATTTAATCTAAATTCATCAACAATACGTTCAAACGTAATCGGGCGTAGACTCATTGACCCAATCCAAATTTATAGAGGGAATCAAACTTGTAACCAAAGGCATCACGCTTACCTATTTTACAAACTCGATCACACTATGAGGTCAAGACTATCATATTTGATGACTTTACATTGGATTTATCTGAAAAAGGCTTCGATAGACTATCAAACTCGAATTCTTGTTTTTCACTTATCACAATTAATTTTGTATGTCTATGTGATTAAAGATTAATTATTTATTTGAAAAAGACTAATTATTTTATTCTCTTTTATTTTAAAATATGTAATTGCTCTAAATCATTATAATATATATACATATGTTGACTCCAGATGTGGCAACATGAGATAGAAAATAACGAAAATGAAGAATAAAATCGACACCAGAATTTACGTGGAAAACCCCTAAAAATTATTAGGGTAAAAACAACGGGCAAGATGAAAATATTCCACTATAATATTTTGTGGGTTACAACATCTCTCTATCTTTCAAAGAGAACAACACTATCAATATAGGAGAAAAACAACCTCACAAATATTATAGAATACACTCAAATGTAGAGATATGAGAGAATACTCTGAAATTGGATGATTTAAAATGAAGGAAATGAGCTCTATTTATAGGGTTGAAGATGTGCATTAAATGCACATCTCCAAACTCCCATCTCCCCAACTCCCACCTACAAACCATAATTGCACGAGGTTCAACTTTGTCAAATTTGACAAGTTGATTGCCGACATTTCTCCCACTTAGAGATTTGATTGAGAATCAAACACATCTCCATACATCATTTCAATCTTGTCATTGCCCTGCTGCTTACGTTTCTGTTAGGCCACTTGAGAATCTGCACCACTCAAACTTTTCAGTATTAACCGACTTTGTCAGAATATCAGCTAGGTTTTCCTTCGTATGGATATTCTGCATATCCACACTTCCGTCTTCTACTACTTCCCTCACAAAGTGAAACTGTACTCCAATGTGTTTCGTCCTGGAATGAAAGGCCGGATTCCTTGCAATGTGCAAGGCACTCTGACTATCACAAAACAGATGAACTTTTTCTTGTTTATGTCCAATCTCCTCCAGTAACCTTTGAATCCATATCGTCTCCTTGCAAGCTTGAATGGCTGCCATATATTCTGCCTCCGTTGTAGATAAAGCTACAACTATTTGCAGTTTTGAAACCCACCTTACTGCTCCTCCTGCAAATGTAAACATATAATCAGTAGTAGATTTTCTTTTATCCGGATCACCTGCATAATCTGAATCTACACAGCCCCTGAGTGTAAAATCTGATCCTACATAACATAATGCAGCATCCGAGGTACCCTTAATGTATCTAAGGATCCTCTTAACAATACTCCAATGCTTTCGTCTAGGATTCACCATGTACCGACTGACTGTTCCCACTGCTTGTGCAATGTCTGGTCTTGTACAGATCATAGCGAACATTAAACTTCCCACCGCTGATGCATACGGTACTCGAGACATTTCCATCCTCTCCGCTTCACTGCTAGGACACATATCAGAGGATAACTTGAAGATAACATGAAGAGGGGTCGAAATTGACTTACAATCTTACATGTTGAAGCGCTGCAAGGTTTTCTTCAAATAGTTTTTCTGGGAAAGCCAAATCTTTCTGTTAATTCTTGTCTCGGTGAACTTACATCCCTAGAATCTTGTATGCCAGTCCCAAGTCCTTCATATCAAATTCCCTAGCCAATTGTGCCTTCAATTCTTGGACTCGATCTTTGTTGGGGCACTAACATGTCGTCCACGTATAACAACAAAATGATATAATCATCATTCCCAGATCTCTTGAAATATGCACAAGGATCTGCATTAAGTCTATTGTACCCAAGGCTCATGATATAGGAATCAAATCTCTTGTACCAACACCTCGGCGCCTGTTTTAGACAGTACAGAGATTTGTTCAACCGGCAAACCAAGTTCTCTTTGCCTATTTCAGCAAAACCTTCTGGTTGGAGCATATAAAATTCTTCTTCAAGATCTCCATGAAGAAAACTCGTTTTCACATCTAGTTGCTCTAGATGTAGGTCAAACACCGTACATAATGCCAATACAACTCTGACTGTTGTAAGCCGAATCACAGGAGAAAATATTTCATTGAAGTCGATACCTTCTTTCTGAGCATATCATTTCACCACCAATCTTGCACGATATCGCTCAACTTGGTTATTGCCATCACGTTTGATCTTATAGACCCATCTATTACCGATGGCTTCCCGTCCTCGTGGTAGTGTAACAAGATCCCAAGTTTTATTCCGGTCCAAGGCCTCCAATTCTTCCTGCATAGCTTGCATCCATAGAGATATATCCGAACTTCGAGTAGCCTTCTGAAAACTCGATGGCTCACATCCTCTGTCAGCAAGCAATATGCAATATTGCTTTCAGTATCATAATCTGAAAGCCAAACAGGTGGTCTCCTCTCGCTAGTAGACTGCCGAACTTGAGAACCCTCTGATTCATCTGGTTCTTGTTCATCGTGCTTTGGTAATACCTCAGAAGAAACTTGACATTCTTTTGTCTATTTCCACCTAAATTGTAGTAGTATCTGAATTTAGTGTGCATTTGTCTCCCTTCACTTATCTTCCTCGAAGATAACATCCCTGCTGATAATAGTTTGTGGGCAGTGGGATCCCATAAGCGATACCCCTTAAAACACCATCAGCATAGCCCAAGAAGATGCACTTCTAGATTTGAATCCAACTTTGATCTTTCTTGTTCGTTGTACAAAACGTACACCGGACTTCCAAATGTATGTAGCAGAGAATAATCCGCTAGCTTGCCAGTTCACACCTCCATTGGAGTTTTCAGATCAATCGCTACTGATGGAGACCGATTGATCATATAACTAGCGGTTTTGACTACTTCTGCCCAAAATGACTTGCTAGACCCACAGTCTTCAGCATGGCCATGTTCTATCCAACAGGTTCTGTTCATCCGCTCCGCCACTCCATTCTGTTGAGGCGTGTAAGCCGTTGTGATTGCCTTTTTGATGCCCTCTTGTTGACAATATGCATCAAATTCATCACTGGTATATTCTTCTCCATTGTTAGTCCTCAACGCTTGATCTTCTTTTCAGAGTCAAGTTCAACCCGCGCTTTGAACACTTTGAAGACTGAAAAAAACGTCTGATTTCTTCTTGATAGGATACACCCAGCATCTTCTAGATAAATCATCAATGAACGAGACAAAGTATCTCGCTCCTCCTAGGGATACAACCGGTGCTTGCCAAACATCAGAATGAATCAGCTCCAATTTACCGCTGCTTTTGGCAGTAGATATGTCAAGCTTTAGTCTATGTTGCTTACTGTAACACAATGCTCACAAAAGGGTAGAGACACTTTTGTAAGCCCCGACAGCAGCTTCCATTCCGAGAGAACCTTAAACCCTCGTTCTGACATATGCCCGAGCTTCCTATGCATAACACTGTTAATTTTTCTCCCGAGCTAGTCGATGCG